>JASVEL010010916.1:0-102116 GCA_032618575.1 Nicotiana noctiflora
GTGTTCATTTCAACACCATTTTGCTTCCATTGGAGTCGATGGGGAGCATCTTGGAGATGCCATTTTCGTCACTTGTCACGAGATAAGTAATTTATGCTATCTTTAAGTTAAATACAAGGTTTATATAGGATTTAGGCATGAAAATTAGTATAAAAATTGGGGTTTTGGTGGAAAAACCTAAAAAAAATCATATTCTTGGAATTTAGCCACGATTTTGAGTATGGAATTAAGAGAAAATCATATATTTGAGTTTCTAAGGTCATGGGTAACCTCTATCTTCGAGAAATTTTGGATTCAAGGCACGTGGCCCGAGGGCATTTTGGTCAACTCTTCGATCGGAGTTAGGAATTGCTATAAATTAGATTGTAATGAATATTTGAACATATATTAATGGGTTTTCATAACAATTGATTAGTTGTGGTGCGCGATGCATCAAGTAGAGTCTTCGGAAGAATGTAGAATGTTGGTTGAGTCTTCGGAGCGAGGTGAGTCTCCTTTCTAATCTTGCGAGGGAGAATTTATCCCATATGTGAGTTAAATTGGTTATGTGCTCCTATTTGTGGGGGCTACGTACGCACGAGGTGATGAGAGTCCGTGCGTAGCTACTATTATGCTATTGTCCGGGTAATCTAGGACCAAAAATATGCTATACTTGGGATATTTGAAATCTTATCGGCATTTGAATTGTTAAAATCAAGTTGAACTAGTAAATAGAATTCAAAAGGATTAAACTTCATTTTCTTGAATGGTTAAAAGAGGATTTGATTTTTATTTGATAAAATAGTTCCGGTAAACTCTTAATCTCCTACTTGAGCATGTATTTTATGTATGCCTGCGTCGCATGGATGATTCACATGCAGGATATGTATTTTTTTATGGAACGTGCCGAATGTCTCGGTGAGAATAGAAGCATCTATGGTTCGTGTCGCTCGACTCTCAGCAGTGCACAATTTACATTCCTATTGGAGCGGGCCGTCACCCCAGCGTGATTTGCGCATGTTTATGTGTTATTCGGAAAAATTATAAATGTGAAATTGGCCCTACGTGGCCGGATATAAAGTGATAAGATAATAAAGAATAAACCTTGGAAGCCTTTGATTTATTGATTGAAGGTGTTTACCTGTTTTCTGGCTTCATAATTAGAACTTCTATATAAATCTATGATTATCCTATAGAATATTGTTAATTGACCTCTAGTGAGTGTCAAAGTTTGCCATCTCGTCTCTACCCCTTCGGGACTAGGCGGGATACTCACTGAGCACACGTTGATTACGTACTCATACTACACTTCCGTGCATTTTTGTTGCACAGGTATATGTTACTCTAGTGGCCTACTAGGCGCATCAGCATGGACGATTCAGGGACTAGCTGAGTTGCAGTATGCAAGGCAGCCCGTAGCTTTTAAAGTCCCTTTCTAGTAAAAATGTATTTTCCTTTTTGTCCATTGTATTCCGGACAGATATTGTATTGTATTTTATATCTTTATCAATAAATGCTCATGCACTTGTGACATCGGGTTCTGGAATGATTTTTAAAAGAGGTGTACTAATTGTTATTATTTAAATTTGAATTCAAGTATTGATATTTTATTTATGAAAAAATGGGAGGAAAAATCTGGGATTTTCAAAAGTATTAAAAGAGGATTTAATTGATAATTTAGTTGGATGGCCTGACAGAGGTGTCCGGTGCCACCATGACCCTAAGTAGATTTTGGGTCGTGACAGATATGATCGGGTCGGATATGAGAAGGGTAAAAAATGGGTAATAAAAAAAATTGACAAATTACTCAACGAGATCCATATTTAATACAGATAAAAAAGGTTAACGGATGAATAATATGAGTATCCGTACTATTCATGTCTTCTTGGATACACTTTTAGTTCTTCCAAACTTGAGGAACCCCAAATTTGAAGATTTACAAATATCAAAGTTAAACCCAATAGTTAACCATGTTTTAAATAGATATACGATTCTTATCCTTATTTGACAAATTTTCAAAAAAATTATTACCCAACATATTTTTAGTGAATAATATGGATGATTAACTATTTTTGTTTAACTAATTTTGAATGACACATTCATTGGGTGTAAGCAAGTTTTATTCAAGTAGAATCTAGCCATAGATGAAAAGTTAAGGATGCAAATGTACTTTGATTAAACTAAAAGGACCTATAATACCTTATGCCATATATCGTAGACCTTCAGTACTAAATTCCTTAGCTTATCCAGCTGTCCCCCACAAATTTCAAATTTCAAATTCTTTTCCACAGATTCCAAGGTGTCAAATCAAATTCAATCTGACCGTTGATTCAGTAACCGTTACCTGGAGCTACGGCTCCGCTGCTCACCCCCCACCCCATCTCCCAAACCCTAAAATAATTTAAATCTCACTATAAAAATCAACCCCCCTCTCTGTCCCTACACACCTCTCTTTAATCCCCTCTTTTCCTCTCTCATTCTCCTTTCTCTCCGTACATTTTCTCCGCTCCTAATTTCAAAATGCGTGAAATCCTTCACATTCAAGGTGGACAATGTGGCAACCAAATCGGTGCCAAGTTTTGGGAAGTTGTCTGTGCCGAACACGGAATTGATTCTACCGGCCGATATGATGGAGATGCAGATCTCCAACTTGAGAGAATCAATGTCTATTACAATGAGGCAACCTGTGGAAGGTTTGTTCCTAGGGCTGTTCTTATGGATCTGGAACCTGGTACCATGGACAGTATCAGATCTGGTCCTTATGGTCAGATCTTCAGGCCTGATAACTTTGTTTTTGGCCAATCTGGTGCTGGTAATAACTGGGCTAAAGGTCATTATACTGAAGGTGCTGAATTAATTGATTCCGTTCTTGATGTCGTTCGTAAGGAAGCTGAAAACTGTGATTGCCTACAAGGTTTGCTTCTTAACCCGTCACTTATGGTCCCTCCATTATTGATAATTGTGATTTTATTCATTCCGGTATATGATTCGGCATATATAACCTTCAATTAGGATAAATCTTGAGTTTTTGGTCTCTTTATATAGAAAAAATGTTATATTTCCCTCAAATATGGAGTAAGAGTACTAACTTGATGTAATACATGAGTAACTAAATTGGTGACATGTTTAATATTGTGTCCATTTGTGAAAATTCACAAGCAAACAGGAAGGATTAAAAATGCAAATTTCATTCAATTGAATGTTAAATGCATTTAGGCAGATATGGCAAGGACTAAATTGAAAATTTACCAATAATGGAGCGGCTGAAAGTGCTTTTAACCCCTACGTTATTTAACAGAAGTTTTCCACATTTATTTGGTTTTGTTTTTTTGGATCTAGTCATTTTCCGAGATTTGCATATCTTTTGGGATTTGACGAATGTTTTTCTTCTGTTGTTTCAGGATTTCAAGTGTGCCATTCATTGGGTGGAGGAACAGGGTCGGGTATGGGGACACTTTTGATTTCAAAGATCAGAGAGGAGTACCCAGATCGAATGATGCTTACGTTCTCGGTTTTCCCTTCCCCTAAGGTTTCTGACACTGTTGTTGAACCTTACAATGCTACTCTGTCCGTTCATCAACTAGTCGAAAATGCAGATGAATGTATGGTCCTCGACAATGAGGCTTTATATGATATTTGCTTCAGAACCTTAAAGCTCACCACCCCAAGCTGTAAGATCTTTTGGCTTCTTGATTTGCTCTTTCTCATGTATTTGCACCTATTTATTATCTTGTCATGTACTTGTATTAATGATTTTCTTAATGCTTGGTGGAACAGTTGGAGATCTGAATCATTTGATATCTGCCACAATGTCTGGTGTCACGTGCTGCTTGCGTTTCCCTGGGCAGTTGAACTCTGATCTGAGGAAATTAGCCGTGAATTTGATTCCATTCCCAAGGCTCCACTTCTTTATGGTTGGATTTGCGCCTTTGACTTCCCGTGGTTCTCAGCAGTACAGAGCTTTGACAGTTCCGGAGCTAACACAGCAAATGTGGGACTCTAAGAACATGATGTGCGCCGCTGACCCCCGCCATGGAAGATACTTGACTGCCTCTGCTATGTTCAGGGGTAAAATGAGCACAAAAGAGGTCGATGAGCAAATGCTCAATGTGCAGAACAAGAACTCTTCCTACTTTGTTGAGTGGATCCCAAACAATGTGAAATCAACTGTTTGTGATATCCCACCTACTGGACTTAAAATGGCATCGACATTCATTGGGAACTCAACATCAATTCAGGAGATGTTTAGGCGTGTGAGTGAACAGTTTACTGCTATGTTCAGGAGAAAAGCTTTCTTGCATTGGTACACTGGTGAGGGAATGGATGAGATGGAGTTTACCGAGGCTGAAAGTAACATGAATGATCTGGTTTCAGAGTATCAGCAGTACCAAGATGCCACAGCTGATGAGGAGGGAGACTATTATGAGGATGAAGAGGAAGCTCAGGAGGATTAATTTGAAATGTTATTGTGACATTTCAAATATGAATGAATGAAGCCAAAATCACAACTTCTAGTTGATGTTCTTTTGGCTGCGAGATGTAATAGTGCTCTTCAAACTCCAGGCTTTTTTACATGCTATGCTTATACAAGTATTATGTTACTTGTCTGTTTGTAATAGTACTTGTTTCTTTTGGCTTTGTTTTGGATCTAGTCTTGAACAATCATATCTTAATTGTCCTTTATTGCTGCGTTGATGTGTTTTATTTGTTGTGATTATTGCTGCTTTATCGTTTGCTCCATTTCAACTATTTATTGCAGCAGCTTGTTTGTTCTTCAAGATTTTCCAAATTTGTCTGCGTTCTAGTTAGATTACGTTCATGTCGCACTTGTCACTATGCTCACGTGGAGCACTTTTAAAGTTCTCTAAGACTTCTTCCTGTTGCTAACATTGAAAATTGTTTATTTTCTGTTATGTAGCTTAGGAGATCCATTCTCTGTGTAAACCAATGAATCTAAATTATTTTATTGGACTCATACGAAACTGCTGCTGTACCTTCGATATTTAGAAGTTTTCTCGAGTCAGAATGAATTCTCTACCATACAAATTTACAATGGGTCCTTTTAACAGGATGAAAATGATCACAAGGCTATTGAAATATTAAACATTAGTAGCACTTTTACGTCAACCTCAACAGCACGGATTCTTGAAGTTGTCTAAGGCAAATTCACCTGATATTCTTTATTTTGGGCATTGTTTTCTAAATGTAGAGCCATTTAAACACAAAAGCATCAATGTTTGACAAATCCATCAAGAGAATCAAGCACCACAATAATAGGGGCAAGTTTTCCGGGAAAGCTAACTCCCTCCGTTTTTTTTTTTTTTTTTCGGAAAGTAACATCCTAATTTGGAAACTACTTTGATTCATTTTATACCATAAGTTAAAAAAAAAAAAATTTTTAAAATCCGTACTCAATTAAACAGATTCATAAATTAAAAGAGAGAGAGAGAGTAATACTTTTAGTGTTTGACACTTTTAAGGAACGTCATCGTTCATTTATGGTCAAGCTTTGGAAATACAAAGGACGTCTGCAGGCTCGATAACTTCGTGTTTTGGGAATGACTGCTTAGGAAAATGAGTTGTGAGGCCCCAACTTAAAGTCTATTCGTGATACTAGACCGCTTCACAATTGTAGAATTAGCGAAGTTATATATGTACAAAATTTTACAAAGTGTACCAGCTTGGTTCTGAATTAATTGATCTCATCAAATTAAATTTTTTTCTATCTTTCAAATACAACTTCAGAAATTAGAATCTTAAGTAGTTCAATTTCTCCGATGCACCATCAGATTTCGACTCTTAACTTTTGAAACATTAAACTTGTTCTTTGAATTTCAACAATCCTATACATGATTCAATGCACTATATCTATTCAAAATGAGCTCAAATTTAAAAAAACAACTTTAAAATATCATAAAGAATAAACTTTGATAATCAAATTATCAAATAACAACAAATTTAACACATCCCCTTTTACAACTAAGAAGAAGAAGAAACCCTAAGCACAAAGTAAAAAAAGCAACAATGAAGAAGTGAAAAGTATCGTTATCTGAAGCTACCCAAAAATTATAGGTGGCGTAATACTGAGTGCCACATAAAAAATTTACGTTTTATCCTACAAGACATATAAAAAAGGATCTTGGGAATTAGTGTTAGGAATACAATAGATATGCCCTAGATCCAATCTCATATATGATGATTTGAACATTTTTTATGAACGTTATTTGATATAAAATATATGACATCCGAAGTCCTAGATTAAATTTTGAGACTTGCCATCATGATGGAGATCATAATAATGAGAGTAAAGTTTCTTATAATTTAATCTTAATTTGTTCTTGATTGTAGAATTATTAATTTGGACATTAGTAAACCGGTTAGATTAATATTTGTGTGATCATCGTAATGGGATAAAGATTAGTTGATCTCATTAACTAAATCACATAAATAGATGATACATATAGAGATATGATCATTGAACCGACTCATTGGATAATTCGTAATGGTTAGAATTACCATAAACTGTCAAAATAATATTCTCTTGAAGAATGTGATGTAAGAGTTATCTTTGACTAGAGATCGTCATAGTGCTTTAGTACTAGACACGGATGACCCTAGGGCAATAGTTGAAAGGATATTGAGTATGATTAAATGCTTGTGGAATTAGTGATTGTTCAAGATAGAATATGTCAAACCTTGGTAATTAGTTTAAGCTCCATGTTGTCATGAAATATAAATAACCGAATTAAGGGCCACGACAATTGAATGAAAAGAAGAAAAGAGTTTCTAAGGTCATTCAATGGTCGATCATATTTTACATGAACACATAGTTGGCCGCCTATTACAATTTGATAGTTAAACAACATCCTAGTGTGACTCAAAGGTATAAGGACAGAAGAAAATACTACATTATTCTTCTATGAATTCTTGAGAGTAAAATGTATACTTCATGTTATACGTGCGTTAAGAAGTATTGCTGTTGGAAATATATGGATGATTATGGAGAATAAAATGTTTAGCTTGAGGCGTGTCAAAGACATTGTCCTTAAGGATATTTCGCCTACACCGATATAAATAATATTAGGCGTATCCCCCAGGATTCAACAAGCTCTTCTAGTATAAACTAGGAGCAGAAACAACAAAGTTTAACGAGAAGAAAACCCAGCACAAAGAATAGAGAAGAAAAGTTTTTAATCTTGTTCACCTTTTTTCATTTCTCCGACAACAAAAACACCAACCTATACTTATATATAGATAACAATTATATAGAGTCCAAAACGTTAAAATCATTTAAGACCAAAGAAGTATTAGCTATCAAACTTTAGTCAGATTCAAAGTTATAGAAAGATAACGGATTTTGATAGCCATTTAATATTAATAAAACATTACATTTAAAGTTATTATAAAGCACCATTACACACATTAAAATATATTCAAATTGATTGTATAATAAATACTCATTAACATAATATTAAAAGAATGAATCTAAATATAAATTTGAATATTTCTTTTTGAGTTACTAAAATTATTTTTCAACAATCCCCCACATAACTCAAAAAGAATATTAAGTCATAGAATAAAATGAAAAGTTTCGCTGGGTTTTCACAAATGAGCATAATGCATCAAATCTGGTGTCGCTTGGACTATGAACCAGACCTAGATAAAATAAGATTAAACTTACAAAACAAATGGTGAAGTTCAAAACTTCTATGAACCAAAAATTCTCTTGTAAGTTTAGCTTCTTATCTATCACATTATACTTACGCAAACTTTGTTGTTTGACGTGTTTTGCGCTAATAGGCCATGCGTGCGCCTGGTTTTCATGAGTGCTCTAGAAATTTCGCCACAATTTCATAGGAGGGGCCCCACTCCACACTCATATAGGTTCATCCATCAAGTGTATTTTGCAGTGCAATACACCACCTACAAAAGGCTATGGACTATTGGATTAAGAGTTTAATAACTCAACCTCACATTCATTGCAGTCTTGCACTATGTACACATATACCATAGGAAGAGACATATTTTAATAGTGCACATTTGATCAACTAATGACTTGTTATTACCCATATGAACCTACTTCATGGGATTTTCAATCACATAGGTTGGGTTACCATCATTGTTGATACATCTCAAATTGGCAAAAGTCTCAACCCCTTGATGTTTCACTTATAAGTCAAAGGATCAGCCAAATCATCTTTTGACTACACATAATATATATAAAAAATTCTCATATTTAAGCAATTGTTTTATCACATAACGTCTCGAGAGAATATATATACACCTCCCATTGAGAGATTTATTTTCTTACAATGGTTATTGCGCTTTGGCAATCACAATTCATCGACAAATTATTGTCGGTTTAACTCCTGGTGGAATATTGCACTTTGACAATCACAATTCATCGACATAATTATTGTCGGTTTAACTCAACAAAAGGTTGCTTAATCAACCCCAGTTCCAAGAAATTTTAATACCACAACACCTACCAAAAGGTGATCACACAATAGCTAGCTAGTTTTTTCTCATATGAATCAGAGATTCAATATCATCACTGTATCCTTCTAATACAGTGGAAGATTCATATACAAAATACTAACTCATAGTATTTCTCAAATAAGGCATAAATTATTCAAATGAAATAAAACTTGACTTATGTACTCGTGCCTTTTGAAATATCTTTCAACACATGAAAATTTATTTTCTTTATGTATCTTCCATAGTCAAGCACCAAAATAAAATATTCTAAAATATAGAAGCAACTTTAACTTCTACAAAAATATCTCAAATCAATAGGAACCGGATCATAATTCAATGATTTCTTCATCACCCAAATGACTGAGAGATCCGTAATGAAATAACTTTTCAGAGTAAAAAATACAACATACTTTTGATCTTCCAATATAATTTTTTCTTTCTCCAAAGAAAAAAAAAACTCATTTTGTAAGACTTCAATGTAATAATTTTAGTAAACAGTTTTTTTTTCCTTCTTCGGATCAAGTTAGATAACTCAGGACACCATGTTCCCCCACATTTTCGAAAATTTCGAGTTAATGAGATAACATTTTCACAACTCATAAAGAGTTCCACCAATTTATAAACACCGAGCTAATAATATAACTCCACCTCGAGATTATCATATGAACCAATAAGCATGAAATTTATTAATTAATTAAAAAATTCTAATATCTTAAGTAATAAAAGTAACAAATATTTAAATCTGCTACATCATCACATGAAAAATTAAATTATTTAATCTTATATGCTTTTTCAATTCTCATTCACTCAAATCTCCAATTACAGGAATAGAATTAACATGTCCAAAAGATAGAGATTTATCTAAAAAAAATTCAAAGCATGCATGTCTTGATAAAGTTTGATAAATCATGTTCATGTGATTTCAAAGAAAATAAAAATACATCAATTGAAATTTTTCCAAACTTGGCATAGCAAATTTCATCAATTCTGATATTGAAGAAATTTATTTAGTAACCCACTTATTCTATTAGATGGTTATTACTTTTAAGTATAATTCTTAATTAACAATAAGAATCAATCTAACAAGAATAAAATAATTCATCACAGATTTAACAATCATACTATTAAATTCACATAATATATGCTAAAGTTGAACACATTAATACAATGAGGTATGGATGCCAATAAAAAGCATGAAAGAATATTTTTTAAGATCTTTTAGAATAAAGCGATTTCTTAAATAAATATAACTTTATACTCCGGATTGAATTATATAAATATAAAAATCTACAATTATGTAGATTTAGCCCCCCGCATTCAAATACTAAAAAAAACGTACCTTAATTTGTAGTGCAATTTATCCATTTTCAGAATTAGAGCAACAACTTGTACATCATCAAATTTGATTCTCCATAAAAAAGAAGGTGGAAATATTCTTAAGAATGTTGGAAATATATGGATGATTATGGAGAATAAAATGTCTAGCTGAGGCGTGTCAAAGACACTGTCCTTAAGGATATTTCGCCTACACCGATATAAATAATATTAGGCGTATCTCCGAGGATTCAACAAGCTCTTCTAGTATAAACTAGGAGCAGAAACAACAAAGTTTAACGAGAAGAAAACACAACACAAAGAATAGAGAAGAAAAGTTTTTAATCTTGTTCACATTTTTTCATTTCTCTGACAACAAAAACACCAACCTATACTCATATATAGATAACAATTATATAGAGTCCAAAACGTTAAAATCATTTAAGACCAAAGAAGTATTAGCTATCAAACTTTGGTCAGATTCAAAGTTATAGAAAGATAACTGATTTTGATAGCCATTAATATTAATAAAACATTACATTTAAAGTTATTATAAAGCACCATTACACTCATTAAAATATATTCAAATTGATTGTATAATAAATACTCATTAACATAATATTAAAAGAATGAATCTAAATATAAATTTGAATATTTTTTTTGAGTTATTAAATTATTTTTTAACAATTGCTATACGCCTCCCTTGATTAGTATATTGATCAGATTAATTTACTATCGGTTTAGTATTGAACCCAGGAGACCGCACACTAACGAGTGTTCTGATCTTTGCTAAAAAATTAATTATTTTATTATTTGATAATTAATTAAAGAGTTTAATTAGTCAAGTAAATCAAATTATTAGTACAAATAAAATATTATTAAATTCTTTGCTAACACACAAAATATATTAATATTGTGAATAAATTTAAGCTTTTTATTTACAATAGCAAAATTAGATATATTAATATTGTGAATATATTCTTGGTCGAAATATATATATTTGATATATATTTAATAGTCATAGTTGATACTTTTATATAGTCATAGTGGATTGTAAAATCTCATAAGAGATGTCTACAACAAAATCCTATTTGTTATGGTATTTGAACTTTTCTTTTAACAAACTATTAATTAGAAAAAATTTCAAGAAAATACACTTGACTTCACACCATAATAAAAATGGACCATATTTTTAAGTTTTACTCAATTTAGTCCATATTGTACATATTTTGAAAATACTAGAAAATTCAAAATCTATTTTCTTACAACCATTGCTTCTAAAAGTTATGAGTTAAATCTATGTTCGCACAACCATTGCTTCTGAAAGTTATGAAGTTAAATCTATGTTCGCAAAACTATTTCTTTCACTCTCTTTTCTTCTCACATCTTCTACATATGCTTCAAGGGGCCGTCTGTCATTACTACTTCTCTTATGTGTTACCTGGTTGCAATGTAAGAAAATAGAAGATTTAACATTCTACTATTGAAGGGCATTTAAAGCTTTGCTTACAAAAATAAGATATTTTGAGTTTGTTTGTTGTTTGGATTGAGTGTCGTTCCAATTGGTTAAAAATATCAAAAGGAGTTCAAAATTTAAATTTGAAGTGATTTGGAGTAGATTTGAGTTAAATTTAAGAAAAAATGCAAGGAAGAAGACAAAGTTAGTTTTTGTATGATTATGTATAATCTTGTATAATAGTGTATAAATAAATATTATATACTTTTGTACACATTTATACAAGCGTCTGTAGACGAACTTCTTCTATGATTTTCAGTTGCAATTCTTGTTCAAAATCAGTCCAAATTTCCATTAAATGACTTTAAATTTTTTATGAAACCCCCCTTATACTATTTCTAATATTTCTGGACAATACCCACTCTAAATTTCTCACAACATCAAATTCGAAATCTAAACCCACATATTTAAGCTTGTTAAAAATTTAATTTTCACCGCCCAAACGGATTGTGGGTTGTTGAACTAATATTTGAGTTATAGTTACTGATTCGAAAATTAACTTAAAAGCTCGAGCAATCTTTTTTAAAAATTAAATAGTAATTTTGAGAACCTATTGGAGTTAATGTTAAACTTTAGCCTATTATTTTTAGGCTAGTTGATTAGAAATTAAAATATGAGTTATAAAATTAAAAAGTAGGGATCCCAATTATTTTTACGTGAAATTTTCCCTATTAATTAATGACTTGTAAGGAAAATCCAATATTGACTTGGATTTGACATTGTTACAACCCTTTAACGTTGGACTTCATGGAAAGTCCATGTAAAATTTGACAGATTCAAACCATCCTAAGAATGGGTTTCTGACTTTTCTGTAGAAAAATTCCATAAAGTTTATTTTTTTAGAATTAATCTTTTACCCAAGCAAATCATCATCTTAACCAAATAGAAAAAGGGTTTATAGGTGATGGGAAAGTTTACCACATTAAGTCTTAAAAAAAATCACTTATTAAAAGTGAGAATACAATACAAAACCAAGAAAAAACACAATTACAAAAAAAATATTTCTTGTTCTTCTATCTTTGAGTTGAGATTTTTGAGAAAATTTTTAGCATAATATTTTAATTCAATTTGTTTGTTTTATTGATCAAAGAGTTGATGGCAAGGATCGGTCTTGGTGCGGATACGCATAGCGTCTTTGCACTATTGAAGAAATTTTGAAATTGACTCTCTTCACTACGTATGTTTTATATTTGTTCTTTGACATGTAAATGAATTTTAAATACAAAATGATCTTCTTAGGATTGTTATTGTCTTCCGATGTGTGTTATGAACATATATATGCAATCCTATAGTGATATCAGAGTCCTGGTTTATTGTGCCTAAACTTTATTTACGAAGTAGTTCAATATTATATCGGAAGAGTTCAAATCATAATACATGTGTCTTGTGCAATAATCAAATTGTTTGAATGCATATAGATTGATATTATTTTATTGTGAATAAAATATGTATACATATAAGTTAAACTATTGAAATAGTTCGTAACTTTAATTTGAAACTTTGTTACGATAACCTATAATATGTTATTGGATTCTACTGTTAATTAAAGTATTGTTTGTTCATGAGATGTTAATTAATAATAGTTCTGGCATGAATTATTTTTATGTGATATATACGACAAACAACTTAGAAGTATGTAGAATTTCATTTTTATGTCACGTGCTTGGTCGTTAAATAATTTTAAATTATTTATTACATGAGATGTAAATTAATTTAAGACTAAGCATGTATACAAGTTGAACTAAATTCATGTGCTATAAACAATTTAATCATCATGTTATTAAAAGTTATTTTAATAATAATTTCCTCCTACTAAAATTTGAGTTCTTAAATAATAAAATATAACATATTTTATTGTAAAGCTATCCATCAAAATAAATAATGAGAGTAATGCATATAGGGCAAATATTACTTGCTCACAATGTACTGTGCTGTGAGCTTGGATCGCTAGGAGAAGATGGTACCACTGCTAGGAGTTAAGTGTGTGATTATGGATGATAATTCGGGATGTGTTATGATTATTCCAACAAAAAGTTACGAGAAACTTGGCTGAGTAACCGTGTGGGATCATGGTAACTACGAAAAAGAAGTCGTGGTAAGGCCTCGATCAATGCGATTACAATGTTAAGCTGGGGGACTACCATCTAAGATTGAGCCAGTGGTTGTGTGCCTGTGCAATTTTTGGTTATCGTTGAATTAGTGGATTAGTTATGACCAAGAGGAATTTGAAGTATATGTGTTATATTTCGCCTTATCGATTTATGTGCAGGTGTCAGGGATGACTCAGAATTTATGCTTCTTGTGGATGTGATCTGCAAGGAAAATAATTCATCGGGTTGCTTCTTTGGAAGTTTTCATGTGAGCACCAGAGTTTCGTTATATATTTGGGACCAGGTTAGAGTGTGTGACTCTCAATAATGATTTTAGTGGGTTCAACAGTCGCAATCACTATCAATGGCTTTAGGTAGGCCCCAATATGTGACAATATGAGATAAAACGAGTTGAGACGTATCTTTTACCGATATAAATTATGGGGCAGCTATGAATATAACATACTTGGATAACCAATCTACCACAATCAAGATAGTTCTGATCTTGGGCAATTCGGTGATGATATCCAGTGAAATGCTTTCCTAATATCTCTTTGGAATAGTAAATGACTCCTACAGTCCGGCTTGTGTCAAGCGGTCTGACTTGTCTTTCAGGAATACTAGGAAAGTCTTCACATACTGAGTAACATCATCAGCCATTTGAGGCCAATAATAAGCACGACGCAATAACACCATGGTGTGTTCTTCACCTAGATGGTCGGATGATAAAGTACCATGGTCGGTTCCCTTTCACTTCAGGAACCCATATTCCATGTAGAACTTGTAAGTTTTTCCCTGTCCTACCAAATCGACCAAATATTGTGCAACATGGTCCTCTGGGAATAGATCTTGTATCTAGTCTCTTATAGTGGTGACCACTTTGCTCCCCCTTAGGGTGGCGAGTAGACACACATATGTTAAGTCAGCCCTTCAAATGAGAGCATCACCAACTTGGTTAGTCTTCCCACTTGAGTGCTCCAGGTTGAAATGAAATTCCAATAGGAGTTCCTGCCACCTGGCCTGTCGGTCATTCAGCTTGGCTAGGTCATGAAATGGTAAACAACTGTGGTGTCTGTCTTGACCATAAATGGGGTTCCCAGTAGATAGTGCCCCCAAATGCATAAGCAATGGACAACAACCAATAATTCTTTTTCGTATGTGGTACAACACCATTCTGCATCCTTTAACTTCTGGTTCTCGTACACCACTGTATGCCCCACTTATAGCAAGACTCCGCCCAGAGCATAGTCAGGGGAACCCATTTGTACTTCGAATAGATTGGCCAAATTAGAAAAGGACAATATAGGGCTACTAGACATAGCCACATCCAATTCGTTGAAGGCCTCCACTCGCTTGGGACCCCAATCCTAAGACATGACTTTCTTTAGGAGTCTTGTCAATGGCAATTCAATAAGAGAGTAATTTTTCACAAATCGCCAATAAAAGTTACATATACCAAGGAACGCACTCAAGGCGTGGGTATCCTTAGGCAGCGGTAAATCTGTGATAGCATGAATCTTCTGTTGGTCCATCTTTATCGGCCTTTCCTCGTTGATATGTATGGGAAAGGTAATATGCTTTTGGGCAAATGCGCACCTAGATAGATTCACATATAATTCATGCTCCCATAATCGAGATAGGTCTTTCTTTAGGTGCTCCAAATGTTCCTCAAATGGTTTGGTATATATCAAAATATCATCCAAGTAGACCAGTACAAATTTTTCAATGTACTCTCGGAAGATTTGGTTCATCCGGGTGAAAAATATGGCTAGAGCATTAGTTAAGACGAATGGCATGACCACGAAGTCGTATGACCCATATCTTGTCACACATGTCATTTTGTGTTCATCTCTCTCAACAATTCGGACTTGCCAGTAACTTGTCTTCAGGTCTATCTTGGTGAACATTGTAGCACCACCCGATCTATCGAACAAGTCTTCCATTAGCGAGGTAGGGTACTTGTTCTTCATGGTGATTTTGTTAAAGTCCCAATAATACAAATAGAGACGTAAGGTGTCATCTTGTTTCTTTTAGAATAGCATACGGGACCCAGAAGGGGACTTGAAGGGAACAATAATCCCCCTGTCTAGCATTTTCATAAATTTTCTGTGAAGCTTAGTGTGTTTGAGTTGTGACATTTTGTAAGGCGCCCGACATGTGTCTTCGCAATTCAATCTCATAGTTCACAGTGCGCCTAAGCGGGAGTCGCATTGGCAAGTTTTATGGCATGCCGTCTTCAAACTGCTTTAGTAGCTCTTTCACGGGTTCAAGAATGGGTCCCGAAGAGTGTTCTATATCTTCAATACAGAAGGTGGTCAGTAATGTAGGTTCATATCTTTGTACTCCCATCTTCAACTATAGGGCCAAGATAATCTCAACGGCCATCTTAATGGTTGTGCACATGATAATGCAAGGCTTGGCTCCGTTTTCTCCCATCAAAAGTAGCATGTTGGCATAAGGAGCATGAATAGTGTTGGTTTTCCATATGAATTCATACTCAAGTATCTGCTCGACATCATGATCATCATGCGCAAGTTGAATTTCCTTCATAAGGACCAAGCTTCACTCGCACTTCTTTGGTTATTCCACCCACTGGCTGAGGTGGTGATTTGAAGACTTGACACGACCTCTACCCTTTCCCGCAACAAGACCAAGGCACTCTACTTGAGCTGAGGCTAAGTAGTTGTGAGTAGCGCTTGTGTCTATCATTGCCTGAATGGGCTTACCATTAACTTTCATCTCAACAAACATCAAAGTCTTCTTTTGTTAGGAGGAGGCTCTCATCTACCTTCTTTTCCCTTTTCTTGGTGGTTGGGTAGGGGTCTTTCTACTTATGGATACCAGCATTGGTTCCCGCTAAGGCCTGAGAAATAGAACAAACAAGTGAGTTGAAGGCACCTATTGGTTATGTCTTGTCATCACCATCTATGTCATCATCCGTCCCATCATCAAAAGTTTGATGGGTGTTCATCTGTGCATGTAGTCATTAATTATTCCAATGTGGCCCGATGCACTTATAGCATCCTAAAAGGGGCTTCCTACCCCGATCATTGTTGTTAGATGCTGCAATATTGTTATCGGAAGAATGAGCCTTAGATTTGGATGCACTCTGATCTCCTCCACTTCTTCTAAGTCCACCATTGCTAGGTTGGCCCCCTTTGTATCTCCCTCGGATAGGCATCTGAAGCCTATCCTTCCGAGCTTTCACTTGATAGTGCTCATGGTATTATGCTGCTTGGATTGCCTTGGGTAAAGTGTCTATCCTTTGTCTTTTCAGCTCCATACGGTCATAAGATTTCAAACATTCTAGGAATGTGAAGAGTTTGTCTTTGTCTCCCATATCTTGTATGTTCAGCATGAGCGTAGAGAATTCCCGCACATAATCTCGCACTAACTTGGTCTAGTTGAGCTCCTGTAGCTTTCTCCGCGCATTGTAATCAATCTTTTTGGGGGGAAACTATAGGCGTGTGGCTGCCTTCAATTGTGCCCATGTCTCGAGAGTGTCTTCACCGACCCTAATGGTTTTGTATTTTACCTGTCATCAGAGTCTAGCATCACCCTGAAGATACATGCAGCAGGTTCTACCTTTTCTGCTTCTTCTAAGCCCCTTACGGAATCAAAGTATTGCTCGATGTTTAAGATGAAGTTCTCCGCTTTTTTGGCATTCCGAGGCGCATTGTATTGTTTTGGCTCAGGAATCTTCAGCTTTTGTGGCATAGGGGCGAGGTTCATAGTACCCCAATTTGGTTTCCGCTGCCTTAACGAAGGCCTTGTAGTGCAGCACTGACAATATTGATATGGCATGTCAAATTGTCAATGGTTTGCTGCATGTTAGTCACCATGTCTACCTCTTGTGCCCTATAGGATAAATCTTTGGTATGCTCCTATTGGAGACCCTAGAATTTGCAAAAAATTTCGGCTGCCTTTGTGGCTGTCATTTGTCGGTATCCTTCACAGTCACGAGTTATATTCGCAATGTCATCTTCAGCCTGCCACATCCTGCAGTCTAGTCGTCCAACCTTTTCACTAGGTTGGTTCTTAGATCATGTAATGTTTTTACGATGGGTCGTAATACGTCACCCGTCTCTTCAGGGACCGCAATGTTGTCCCCATGATTCACCATTGTCAGAAATGGGGGTAATGGCAATGTGTTCCCTTGTCTAATGTCGAGCCTAGGCACTGATACCAACTTTTACGCGACGCCTTCCTGAGATTTTTTAGAAGGGCACTGTAAGGCTAAGCAACATATGTTTGTGTAGTTACTATTCTCCAAGTGAAGTCCTCTAGTTATGCGAGATGTGACTGTTAGTGCCGTACGGAAAAATCAATGTCAAGAACAATTGAGAGAACATAAAAGAGAATTGAGAATGAAAGAAAGCTTGATTGCATTAATGAAAGCTACTACAGAAAAGCAACACGGTGTCGAGGGGGAGAGACACCAATACAGAGAATTGTTTGCTTGTTAGAAAGTTTGATTGCTTGATCCCCCCTAATAGTACTTAAAAAAATAAACCAAAGTTACAGGCTTGACATAACTAAGATAGAGAGACATTATGGAAATAAATGAAGTAAAACTACTTTATATTTACAATAGAAATGACTTAGATTCTACAAAGCAGAGGGATATCAACCTTGTCTTTAGCATCAGAGTTTGTATGTGCGGCCAAAGGCGGAGCTAGAATTTGAACCTTATGGGTTCGGGATTATAATCCTTTTAAGTTACTGGGTTCTAAATTAATAATTTGTAC
The DNA here is from genome assembly GCA_032618575.1 of Nicotiana noctiflora. Lineage (NCBI taxonomy): Eukaryota > Viridiplantae > Streptophyta > Magnoliopsida > Solanales > Solanaceae > Nicotiana > Nicotiana noctiflora. The sequence goes on from JASVEL010010916.1 coordinate 18,126, forward strand.
ATATTTATTGGAATTCTTAATATAAATACACAGTTTGAACAAAAGCTATTAGGTTCGGCAGAACCCGGTGCACGGCGCTGTTGGTATCTGGCTGTGGTTGGGCGCTGGCGAGGGCTATTGGTGGGGGCACATAGGCACATACGAGCACGGCCAAGATTACTGGTACGTATATGCCGCTAAGCATATTGAGAGACTTGCTAGGATGTCATATGGCACGTCCAAAGGGTCATGGGGCATGACTGGAAAGACGCCACAAAACAGTGTATTCATAAAAAAATATAGACAATACAATAAAATACCGTACATATAAATATATTATGAAGCAATAAAAAACAACAACCAAACCAGTGTTAAGTGGCCAAATCTAACAACACGCTATGGGAGTTTTTCTGAAAAAAGTTAACTACCAATTACTTGCCTAACATGGTAGGAACCAACAAATGTGCCAAGACTTTTCTAGTCTTCTTCACCTCTTTGAGGGTCAAGAGTAACCAAATAGAACCTTCCAAACATGGGCGAACTTGTATAGTAATAGAAAATTGGAAGTCTCCCTACCGTTGACTAAGCTTCGACAACAACACGGTATGCCATTTTTTCCACATAATTTCAGCTTTTGTGGCTTCATATTTCTATTTCCACCATTAATGATGTGACACTAATTAGTGGTCAAGCTGCCTATTGTGAGCGACTGAATAACATTATTCGCTAGTAAGACTCATTCGTGTACCAATATTGCAATGCGCGTCGAACTTTCAGCTTTCCTTTCTTTAACGTAAACGTCTTCAGCTCAGTAACTCTAGTTTCTCTTGATCAGACAATCTTGAAAATGTATTAAATTTTGGAATTTGCATTTTGTTCTTGACTACTTGAGCCTTTTAAGAAAAATACCTTTTCAAAATAAACTTACTTCACTTTAGAAACGTGGCCAAACTAAATGAGCTATTATTAGCCAATTAAAAGCTGAAATCATTGAGCAACCGATACTTTCCACCAATCCAAAATAAGTGAATTTTTGACATTTTTTTTGTGGGCTAAAATAAGTGATTTTTTTCAGATTTCAAAATGAATTAATTTTTTTTTTACATTGTCCTTGGAGTAAATAGTGTTGAAATATGTGTTAGGAGTGTTTATGCGAGATAGTAAAAGTTAATATGGTCAATATCATTCATAATTAATGCTAAAAAATGAATTTTATAATTTGTGTGTAAACATAAAAAAAAATATTTATTTTGGATCGAAAGGAGTAAAGAACAGATTAAACTACTTTGGGTGAAAGACTGAATGAGTTGTCAGCATTAATGATTTTTTGTACAAACATCTAAGGAGTTTGAAACTTCAACAAAGTAGACATCAAAAGGAACGAATGTACCACTAAAAAAAATATTAAATGAGAGTTAGACCCATACTCCTTTAAGTAAATAATTTAGCATTCAATCAAAAAACTATCATTTCACCACTTTATAGCATGAATACAGCAATTAGATTAATTTTATAAAATATATATTTAAAATATCTAATATGGTGAAGAAAATATTAGGTGACGTACCCATATATTAGGCTATAAATCCGCCCCGAAAAGGACGTTTTCCTTTAGGCGTCAATTAGAAGGCACGAGTAAACTTACTACAAACTAGAGAATCAAAGAAATGATTAATCTTTTAGGTGACGAATAAACACGAGAAAAAAAAAATTACTAAAGCTTACACGTGGGCTCCACTAAGTTTTCCAATCACCTTGACCCCTTGAGCTACAGCCATGAGCCATGAGCCATGAGCTATCCCTTGGGAATTAAAAAAAGAAAAAACTAAAATATCATAGTTGAAATTTGAACCAATTATCTAAAATAATTTTCGAGTCTTCTTTACCACTATTAATACATTCCTTTACGCCAAAGGAATTCGACAGTTTATTTATATACAAAAAAATATTTTTGTCTTACTTGTATGGTATAATTTTCGTTATAGGAGATTCCATTTAATACATTTTCCTTCGTCTAGTTCCAGTTGCTTTGTTTACTTTGTCCTTTTATATGTCAGTTTTTTTGTGGTTTATTCTGGAATCATCAATATTTTTTTCTTTTTGTTTTATTTTTGTATTTTCCTTTTCTCGATCTTTCGCCGAGGATCGATTGGAAGCAGTCTCTCTGCCCTATCCGGTAGAGGTAAGGCCTGCGTACATAATACCCTCCCCAGACCCCACCCCGTGAGACTATACTGGATAGTTATTGTTGTTGTAGCTCCACCCTGATTAGAATTTCAAACTTTAGAAATAAATAAAAATTGGAAGGAACGAGGAAACAAATACCAAAAGTAAACTTGTGACCAGACATTAGATATTTGTCATGACCGCATGTATTCTTAGGTTTCTCATAGTGATCACCTCCCTATATATATATTCAAGAAACCCCTCCATTCTCTTTCATGTTACAAACACAATTCCCAACCTTCAATTCTTCTTCCAACATTTCTCAACAACACAAAGCCTAACAAAATCACTCATAAAAAAAAAACATTTTTTTCTTAAAAGAAGGAGCTGGAGAACAAAGAAAGAATGGCCTCATTCCTGAATCACTCCTCCAAGATTCTTTTCTTTGTTTGCACCCTTTTCGTCCAAGGTGCATTAGGTATGGTTAGATATTCAATTTTATAAATATTCAATTGAACGAGTCTGTCACCTTGATAAAGATTATTCTGCTTCATCAAATGTTTATTCTAATAATTAGAACACGAGATAAAATGATTTATTTTAGGTATCTTGATCATACCATGCACGTTAATATATATATATATATATATATATAGTATATGATATGCATAACTATTTTTTTTTTTTTTTTAGGGGAAATAATTTGTGAAAACTTGCCAACAAATGTTTGTTCCTTTTCCATCGCGTCATCTGGGAAGAGATGTTTATTGGAGAACTCAGAGAATAAAGATGGAAAAATGGAATACCAATGTAAGACATCAGAGGTTGTAGTTGGAAACATGGCAGAATATATTGAAACAGATGAATGTGTAAATGCATGTGGTGTTGATAGGAACTCTGTGGGGATTTCTTCAGATTCTTTGCTTGAACCTCATTTCACTGCAAAACTTTGTTCTCCTCCTTGTTATCAGAATTGCCCTAACCTCGTTGATCTTTACTTCAATTTGGCTGCAGGAGAAGGTACTAATTATAACATTTAATCATTTTCCTTAATTATATATTCCCTTTACACTTTACCACAAACAACATCAACAACCCAGTATATTCCACTTTACCACAAAATGTAACAAATTAAATTCTTGTTTTCGTTCAATTATGTGGCTCATCTAAAAGTTTACTCGGTTAGAGACAACACGTTTTTCCTCTGTTTAATCTTAAGAGAGAGACATAATTATTTCAACATAAACTAAGCTCCCTTTTCAGTCATAGATTTTGGCTATATTTTTCAAAAAACAAAATTGAAAACATTGTTTGTTCATGGGATAATGATCAGTTTTTGAAAAAAAAGTTGAATTTAAGTTCACAGAAATTAGTTTAGGATAGTTTTCGGGTGAATTTCGTTTTCTAGTTACAAAAAATTAATTTTTTTTCCAATAAAATGCATGTTCAAACACAACTTCAACTTACCAAAAAGTATTATTCTAAAAACTCTTTTTTTTTTAAGTTTCAAACAAATTTATATCCAAAAACTAGCTAAGAAATTATTGTATTGCTGCATCACACGATTTTGGAGCTCAGATTCGATCATGCTCAATAAAACTTATTTTACATTATTTAGGTCCTTTTCCTTTCAAATGTTTGCGAAGATGGCCAAAAAAGTTTGTGCTTTTCTTGCAAATCAAAATCTTAATGTTGAATCAAAGAATATATATCTTTTCAAGAAAAGCAATACATTGCATTCAGAAATTTCAATGTTTTTTTTTATTTCGATGACTTTTTTTTTTCCACTAATGCTCCCTTTCTTAAATGAAATATAAATATATATGTAGGAGTATATTTGCCAGAATTATGCAACAAGCAAAGGAGCAGCCCACACCGTGCCATGATTGAACTATTAAGCAGTGGAGCTGCAATTGATGCCCCTGCCCCTATTGCTTCTGAAGATGAAGTTGTTGTTGATGCTCCTCAAATTTCCCCTTCTTCTTTCTAATTTACATGCATAAATCGTCTACGTATTTATTATTCTAAGTCATTTTCTTTGGGAATTCATGCAAAGGAAACGAGAACAAGTGTTTTATTATTTGAGTTTATATGTTACCATTGTAATAGTTATTGTAGTATATATAGTGCGAGAGCCAGAGAGGGAGAGATAGGATTTGAGTTTATTGTTGAATTTCATATGTAGGGTTTATAGAAAATTGTTGCTACAGAATCTGTTCACCAGCTGAGACATTAATAAATATTATCTTAATTTACGTACGTGTCTCTTACCATTTGTTTCCTTCACTTTCATTCAGTTACTTCAGCTTTATTTATATGGAAAAGTGTCCTATTTCAATTTAACTGATACACTTTCTTTATTTTAAATAAATATACATATTTTAATATTTAGAAATAATTTAACTTTAAAATCTTTATTTTTCTCACTTTACCAAGAACATTTTAGAAAGAATTATAGCACATGTCACTTGGCCTAACAGCCCAACCGAAAATGGCTCACATTTAAAACTCTTACCCTATTTAGGCCTAACAGTTTATAAAGATGTATATACACTGTTAGTGTGTAAGAGGCCTCTACAGAAGTTTGACACTTCCTTCCCTTCTTCTTTTTTGTGTAATGTATTGTATGAGTGTTACAGGGATTCTACAATTCATTTACCAACTTTTATTTTTCTTTTATCCTGTTGGATTGCTTCAGTAATTGCACTAAAAGTGTTTGAATTTCTTACCTTGAGATAATATGTATTATTCAGGATTTTTGAGTTGCGTTGTGGTTGATTTGCATTTTTTATCAAATGCTTAATAATCAAAGGAACTCAACAGAATGAAAATAACGGTTGTATACAGAGGGAGCAAAATAAGTTGTCTCTCGGAAATTACCCTATTATTTTTTGGACTATAGATTTGCTAAGTGATATCTAGGCTATTATGTTGCAAGCCAGGTGTATGAGTTGTATTTATATGAAATTATCCCAAGTTTTTATAGCCAAGGAAATGACATGGCCCCACAAAGCTTTGCCTCTTAAATTTTTAGGACCACGTGTTTCAAAAGTCTTTTTTTCCCTTAAACTTTGTGTCAAGTCAAACTATTGCTGAAACCCTATTTTGCTCTCGTATTTTTTAAAAATATATATACTTTTAAGACATGATTTTTTGCATCATTATTCTGTCGAAAAATCTATGCAAGCATTTTTCTATAATTTTTTATAATTTTTTGTGCTTTAAAATTAATTTTCTTACATTTAAATTACATAAATATTTAGTAATTATCCCTTTAAATTTGTGGCTTAATCATTTAAAATTATTATTCTTGGATCCCCATATATATTTCATAATATTTTCACTTAGTTTCGTATAATTATATTTGTATTTTTAAGCTATTCACATAATTTTGTAATAATAGCCTATATTCATACACAAATGCTCCTTATTTATAGTATTTGTGTGAAAATAGTATTTTATACTTTTATAATGCTAAGTCATTATTTTAAATTATTTTAGCGCTTAAAAATATTTTTTATTTATTTACTAATCATTTTTATAAATTATTTTGACAAATTATGTGTATTCAAAAGGCAGACCCAAACATTGAGCTAATTTTCGGATTAAAATTAGCCCAACAACCTTAGCCAAATAACCCCAAGCCCAAACCTTACCCAACCCGGTCAATAACCATATTTTTTTATTTATTTACTAATTATTTTTATAAATTATTTTGATAAATTATGTGTATTCAAATTGCAAGCCCAAACTTTGAGCTAATTTTCGGATTAAAATTAGCCCAGCAACCCCAGCGCAATAACCCCAAAAATAACCCCAAGCCCAAACCTTACCCAACCCGATCGTTAACCCATTTTAATTAACCCCGCTCCCCCCCAGTCATATTAAATCCCCGACGTTGATCTATCATGATCCACAACCTTCATTCCTTCCCCCATTTTAATTAACCTAACCCGATCGGTAAACTGTTTGGCGCAAGTTATTCAATGTTTGGGTAATATGATCCATTTATGGTTGTGTGATTTGTTTTGAGTTCTTCTATTGATTATGGGTTGTGCCGATGACTGTGGCTCCCTGTCGAAAATCTGAGTATGCCACATGAGGGTTGTTCACTACTAAAAACGGCTCATTTCTAACCGAAATATTTCGACAGGAAAAAGTAGTCAAAAATTTTCGATGGAATCGGTCAAAAAATGCATAAAAATATTTTTTTTTTATTTTTAATTATAGTTACGACTAATATCCCGTCTATATCCGTCGTAAATTTTTGTAGAAAATTCTGCATCACTTAGAGATCAATTGGGTCTGAAAAAATTAAAAAAATAAAAAAATAATAATAATATAGCGACCGATTCTGTCAAATTTTTTTAGTAAAACGAGGGTTGACTACTTTGATCAAATTTTCGACCGAATCAAAAAATAGGCGTTGCGCCAACCGGCCTACGCCTCTCGTAAGCCTCCCACCAATTAAGTGCAACTTCAGAAAACTGGAAAGTAGTGAATGAGACCCAACTAGTCTCCAGAATACCTGCGGTCCAAAGCATTCTCTGACACTTGTCCACGAAACCCTGTGTATCCTCACCCTCAGCACCACTAAATGACAGAGGATGGAGTCTCCCGAACCTCTCCAGTTTGCGCCGCTCGTCCTCTAGCATTATAGGAGCAACATAGTCGTGAGCAGCTGCAACCGGCTGGGCTGGAGGTGCCCCTCGTGTCTGAAGTCCCTGAACTACCTGCTCAGGTGTCCTAGCAGCGGGAGTCTGAGTGCCTCCCCCGGCCTGAGAAGTAGCTGCAGCCGTAGTGGCTGAAACCGCTTGAGCAAGGCCTGTACACACTGATAAAATCTGGGCCAGGGCCTCCTGAAGGCCTGGAATAACAATAGGCACAGGTGGTGCCTGAGCTGGTCCTGCTGGAACCTCTACCTCGGGGACCTGATCCTGAGCGGGAACAACTGGGGGAACTGCAGGTGCTGCACCAGCTACTGCACCGGCGAAATCTCCGCCCCTACCACGACCTCTAGCGCGGCCTCGGCCTCTTCCGTGGCCTCGGCCTCTTGTGGCCCGTGCTGATGATTGTTCCTCCTGACCGGTAGCACGAATCCTCACCATCTGTGAGAGAATGAAATAATAAATATTCAGTTACGAGAATACACAGAACGCGCGACAAGAATCAAAGAATGTGAAATTTCCTAAAGGTTCTGTAGCCTCTCGAAGATAAGTACATATGTCTCTGTACCGATCCGCAAGACTCTACTAAACCCGCTCATGACTCGTGAGACCTATGTAACCTAGGCTCTCATACCAACTTGTCACGACCCAAAATCTACCACGGTCGTGATGGCGTCTATCGTGTTATAAGGCAAGCCTATTCCCAAAATATTACTACTAAATAGATAATAAGAATTTAATAAAACATTTTCAACATTTGAATTTCTCATAAATAATCAACTCCAAATATAATTAATATAAAATACGGAAACGAATCCCAAATATCGGGGTATCACTAAGTCATGAGCGTCTAAAACTAGGAATTTAGAAATATAATGGTCTAAAATAAGAAATGACAAGATGATTAACAAGGTCATGCGGACGCTAGCAGCTACCTTGCAGTCTTCAAAGATAGTCGGCCTGAACTAAACGATCGCCGCGCTCTAACTCACCTGGATCTGCACATATAGTGTAGGGATTACTATGAGTACTACCACCTCAGTCGTAACAAAAATAACTAAGGAACTAAGCAGTATTGACGAGCTGAGAAAAGTAGTCCAATTATTTATTTTCCCAATTTACAATAAACATGAATAAAATAGGTAACTTTCATAAAACCAACAAATATCACAAAGAAATCTATAGGTAAGTGCAACAACAACAAAAGTAAATGCAACCTCATAGCAATGTCACTCCATCAATCAGCACTCTCATTCGCACTCAACACTCCACACGCAACACTCTGCGCTCATTGGTGGTGTATACAGATTCCGGAGGGGCTCCCAAAGCCCAAGCTCTAAGCACGGACAACTCACGTGCCATCATATCAACACCTGGATCCGCACGGTCAACTCACATGCTACGCGGACAACTCACGTGCTATGGTATTAATACCTGGACCCGCACGGTCAAATCACGTGCTACGCGGACAACTCACGCGCTATGGTATTAATATCCTCACAACCAGGCCCTCGGCCTCACTCAATCATGTACCTCACTAGCCTTACCATCATCAACAAATAAGGGAACCCAGTCCACATCAAGTATCACAACATATTAGCGAATAATAGATATTGAGGTAAATAAGTACAATAATTTCTATGACTGAGTACAAATAAAGTGAGCATGAAATAATTAAGCCTAAGCATGATCTCTAACATAAAGCCGGACAAGTTCAACAACAAGTAACTACGTAAATACAGATGATGGCCATAAGACCTCACGGGATGGACCAAGTCTCAATCCCATCGCAGTGCGCACCCACACGTCCGTCACCTAGCGTGGGTATCACCACTAAACAATCACATGATATTAATTTTTCCAGGTTTATACCCTCAAAGCCAGAGTTAAAATTGTTACTTACCTCAACAACGTAAAATCCTACTCCGGAATGCCCTCATCTCTGGACTCGGTCTCCACAAATTCCAAATCTATATAAAATCAGAATAATACTAATATTCATATCCGAAATAATAATCCTAGAGTATATGATAGAGTAGTACGATACAGTGATTTATAAATTCAACATTCTGAAATTTGAAAACACCTTAATTGCTCACTAACGTTGACTACTAATCACTTTTATACCAATTATTATGTTCCACCATCATTAATGTAACTATGTATATTCTTATTGTTATTTAATCAATTGTGAAATAATATTGAATCTATTAGTTATAACAACTAAAGACCGAAACTGTTATTAACATAAGAAATATTTGTCTGCAACATGCTATGAATTCCAATTCTCAACTTCTCCGCAATTATATGAAATGTGTATTATCGTAGTAGAATCAATGTAATACCTGATAGATTAGTTTCTCTACCAAAGCATTCTCGTAATTAACTATCCAAAAGACTCTTGATGCTTATCGCCAACCTCCTCTTGCCACTGCCAATGTCAATGTTTATGATATTTTCAATGTGTTGCTTTTAACTGTTAATTAACCAAGAATTCAACATTTTTAAACCCCTAGGTCAAACGTGACAGCACCTATTTTAAGAGAATGGGCTTGGTCCACTCCTTTTTCTTTAATAGTCTTAAGCAAAATTACAAAATTTAACTACTAGCCCTTTATTTAATATAATATCTTTTATATCATAATAAATTTAATTTCACTAGCTTAGTATTTGACCTAATAATTATAAATTAAATTATTCTCCACTTTTCACAACTAATAAGTATATTATAAACGAGGCTACAACTCTTAGAACGACTAACCGGGTCGTTACAGTAATACAGCAAATAGTACGAAAATAGCGATAATAATGAGGGAAACCATCCCGACATAGCCCAAACCGGGGTATCACAAGTCATGAGCTACTACAGAGTTTGCTAAAAGTCTACGAAGTGCAATATATGATACAATAGTCTGAAAGACCTCAAATGACATAAAGATAGGGGAGACAAGGGGTTGCGGAAGTCAAAAACTACCTCGTCACTCCAACTCGCTGCCTAGTTTGGAAAGAATCAGTGCTCAGGTGCAGACTCAGCTATGCATGTATTTGCACACATGGTGCAGGGAGTAATGTGAGTACTCCGACCTAGTGAGTAATAATGATAAATAATAACCGAAGGCATAAAAACACACAACTGCATAAACCAATTCTATATCAGGCAGTAAAAACAGTGAAATAGTAAAACAGTAAAGATTCAAATGAAATCTCCTTTAAAAATAGGTAAATTCAGGTAAAACAACAAGTAAATAGTGAGGGCCCAGTATCAATTGCTCAGAACAGTATCAGCCCCTCAGGCTCAGTATCAGTCACTCAGTATAACATCAGCCCCTCGGGCTTACTCTCATATCATATGGCTACCCGTGCTCAGCGTGGGTGTGCAGACTCCAGAGGGGCCTCTTACGGCCCAAACGCTATATCGACATAAGGCCTGAAATCCTTCTTACATTACACTCGAGGCCTGAAAGCCTCCTCACATCATTCACAAGGCCTGAAAGTTTCCTCACATCACTCACAAGGCCTGAAAGCCTCCTCACAACACTCACAAGGCCTAAAAGCCTCACTTAGTCCAGAAAACACCATAAGCCCCTCGGGCATCAATAAATAGTAGTGCTCCGCCAAACAATAATGGAGATATCATTTAAGTCTCAAAAATTCAATTAAAGTGACTGAGTTTGTAAAACAGTAAAATCAACAGGACTGAGTTCAAGTAGTATACCAAAGAGTGATAAAAAATCCAATAAGGACTCAAGTAGTTGGCATTAAGCCCAAAATATGGCAATAAGCCCAAATCGTGATGATAATAACACATCTTAGTTAATTACGCGGTAAAATATCAAACGGGACAGACCAAGTCACAATCACCAGTAGTAAACAACCTCGCACTCACCATTAGGCATGTTTTTCACCTCAACATAGCACTACATTGTGCAAATCCGGGGTTTCAAACACTCAGGATATCATTTACTATAATTACTCACCTCAAGCCGGCCAAAATCCTAGCTAGTTATGCCTGTGCCTCGCAAATCAGACTCCTCGCACATCGAATCTAATCAAAACCACAACGAATAAATCACAACAGGCTAAGGGAACATGACCCAATCGAAAAGAATCAAAAAACATCGAAAATCACAAAACTTGCAAAACCCGAGCCCTAGGCTCACTTCTCGAATTTTAGACAATTTAACACCAACGGATTCCTTATCTTGCCACGAGTCTATACATATCAAGAACTCCCAAATATGAGCCCAATTTACCCATCAAAACCCACTTTGAAATATCAATTTCCAAGCGCTAGCTTTTTCCCCTTTTTGATTAATTTTCATAAATTTCTATGTTAATTCTACCATTGTATTTAGGTCATAGAACTTACCTTCAATCACACCCAGTCAAAATTACATTCAATTCCTGTACAAAAGCTCTTAAGTTTACTAAAAAATAGTGGGAAAATGCCTTAGCTCACAGAACAAAAATGATCCTTTAAAACCCTTCCTATCCAGCCCTTTTCGCATCTGCGATCACTGTACCTCATATGCGGTTGCCGCTTCTGCAGAAATATACTATTGCGCTCAGCACCGCTTCTGCGGTCATTATCCACATTTGCGGGCGCCATACTTGCGAAAATTGTCCGCTTCTATGGAAATCCCCCAAATGTCCAAAATTTGCACCTGCGATCCTATCTTCGCATCTGCAGAAGCGCATTTGCAGCCCCTTTTCTGAAGATGCTGAAATACCGAATACCAGAAACTATCAGCAATGCTACAAGTCCAAAATTCATCCCGATGGCCATCCGAAATCACCCTGAGCCCCCCAGGGCCTCAACCAAACAACACCAATGCTATCAAATTACATTGGATTCAAGCCTAAGTTCTTCTAAAACTTCTGAAACATGCATTTGATCAAAAACCCAACCAAAACACCTCCGAATAACCTAAAATTTTGCACACACATCCCAAATCACCTAACAAAGCTACAACAACTCTCGAAATCTCATTCCGGACCTCAAATCAAAATCTCACCTATCAACTAGAATTTGCCAAAATAATTTTGCCAATTTAAGCCTAATTCTACATTGGACCTCCAAAACCAATTTCGGTCACGCTCCTAAGTCACAAATCATCCCTCGAAGCTAACAGTATCACCAAAAATCATATCCGAGCCCTCTAACACATAGGTCAACATCCGGTTGACTTTTTCCCAAAACAAACCTTCTTTAAAGAGACTAAGGGCTCATGTCTTCCAAAACCAATCCAATTCGACTCATTCACCCAAGACTCTTATAATAAAACATAACGAAGAAGAAAATGGGGCGGTAACTCACATGGCGACCGGCCAGGTCATCATATCCTCCCGAATTAAAATAAATGCTCGTCCTCGAGCGGGTCAAGAAACATACATGGAGCCTCAAACAAGTGAGGATATTTGCTCTACATCTCCCGCTCGGTCTGTGATGACCCAGTCCGTCATCATGCGAGTTATCACCCTGTTACCCCCGTTATATGCTTGTTGATGTTGTAATATTCATGTTGGGTGAGTTTGAGTCAATCCGGGTTGAGTTTGATTGAAATTGATACAGAAAGTCTCTAAGAAGAAGGAATAGTTGGGAAAAGTCAACTGGACGTTGACTATTTAGTTAGAGGGCTCGGAATCGAATTTTGATGATTTGGTTAGTTCCGAGAGATGATTTGTAACTTAGGGGAAAAATCGGAATTGAATTTGGAGGTCCGGTGTAGAAATAGGCTTGAATTGGCTAAGGTTGAATTTTGGCGAAATTCAGACGGTAGTGAGATTTTGATCCGGGAGTCGGAATAGAATTCCGACAGTTGCAGTAGCTCCTTTAGGTGATTTTGGATGTGCCTGCAAAATTTCAGGTCATTCGGAGGTCGTTTATTCGGGTTTTTGATCGAATAAGAATTTTGAAAGTTATAGTTAAACTTAAGCTTGAATTTGCTGAAAACGGACGATTTTGATGTTAACTATAGTGATTTAATGATTCGAGCAAGTTGGAATAAGGTAATAGATCATTTATATATATTTGGTTGAGGTCTCGGGGGTATCGGGTGTGTTTCGGATGTCCAACGGGTCATTTTTGGAAGATTTTTGCCGTTTTGAGCATAAATGTAATGATCCAAAGGTCTATTTTTAGTTCTAGAGATCTAAATTTGATTTCGAGAATTCGAGAATTTATATCATGAATTATAGGACTGATCTGGAAATTTTGGTTTAATTTGATCAAGTCGCGATTGGGTTTTTGACGCGATATGTGAGTTAATTGTTTAACAAGCAAAATTGGTATTGAAATGAGCAAATGAGCTCCAAATTCTGTTTTGTTTAAACCACTAGATCTGTATCAAAATTACGGAGCTATAGGAAAATGAATCGTCTAATTTCGAGTTCGTATGATAGAGTTAGAGCCATTTTAGTAAGAAATGGCTATGCTGCAATTTAGAAAAAAAAAAGCTGCTGTAATGAATAGTACCCGTGAACAGTACCCCGTGAACAATACTAAAATGTTGATCGTGAACAGTACCTCATGAACAGTACATTGTGAACGGTAATGCGGGTGAACAGTAACACGGGTGAACAGTATTTTGTTAAAAAATATGGACAGAAGGTTTTTAATTGGCATTTCATCCGCGACTCATTAATTGAAAACCTCCATTGTTGAGTCTTGGAGAGCACAAGTGAAGGAAAATTGCTGGGATTTCACCGGGTTATCATCGGAGGTAAGTATTATGGTTCAAATATGTGTTTTTATCTTAGAATCCTTCTCTATTTCACTGAAATTGGAAGAATTAATGGGGGATTTTAGCCCTAGGCCTAAATTATGGAAAATCAATGATTTGAATGGGCGAACGGAGTCCAATTTTGGTAAATTTTATATGCATAGACTCGTGTTGAGACAAGGATTCCGAATATGTGACTTTTGTAATTTTTTGAGAAGCGTACCAAAAGTTGAGTTTTGATAACTTTGTGGGTTTTGATGTAATTTGGATTATTTCGAATGGGTTACGTGAATGTAGCATATATTGATGTATTATCATTGATTCTTAGCAGATTTAGCAACCGAGGAGATTGATTTGCGAGGCAAGCGCAAAGCGGACCGAGGCTTCTACCGGTTCGAGGTGAGTGGTAGTAGTAAACAATGTACTGAGGGTTTGAAACCCCGTACTAGCACTTCACAGTGCTATATTGAGATGAGACACGCGTTCTCTGATGGGCGTAGTGACATTATGATTAAGGGTTCGGACTTGGTCCTTCCCGGCTAATAGAATATTGTGTTGTATGACTGTTACTGAGATTATAACTGTACAATAGGGCTAAAAGCCATGTTTGGGGCCGTGTGCCGATCTGTAGAGCATTAGGGAACCTATAGAGCTAGGTGACCCTTATATCGTGTTGGAAACATACACTCAACCGTAGCTCTAGCTGTATAGCATAATATGAACCCGTACTAGATGTGTACATTGAGAGAGATTATGTAAGGTGGAATTCCCTGTTCTAGCTGAGTGGGCCTGAAAGGCCAAGTCTATACCGATTGAGATGAGATAGGGTCAAGGACCCACTATGAGATGTTATATTGGGCCTGAAAGGCCAAGTCTATATTGACTGAGACGGGGTCAAGGACCCACTGTGATATATTATATTGGGCCTGAGAGGCCAAGTATATACTGATTGGGATAGGGTCGAGGACCCATTATGAGGTATTATATATATACACCTATATTGGATCGGACTGCACGCCGCAACAGTATATATATTGGATCGGACTGCACGCCGCAGTAATATACATGTGGGACGGACTCCACGCCGTAGTATTATTGCGCTTGGGCTGTAGGAGCCCCTTCGGAGTCTGAGTCTGCACACATTCTCAATGAGCACTGGTGTATATATTGGATCGGACTGCACGCCACAGTAATATTTGAGTGGATCGTGCTGCACACCGCAGTATTATAGTGCTTGGGCCCAGGGAGCCCCTCCGAAGTCTGTATACACCCCCAGTGAGCATCGTCGACGTTAAATGGAGTGGGCTACGCGCCGCAGCGTTATATGTATTGGAGCGGGCTGCGCGCCGCAGCGGTATATGTATTGGAGCGGGCTGCGCGTCGCAGCGGTATATGCATTGGAGCGGGCTGCGCGCCGCACCATTATACTTATTCATATTCATATATATACTGAAATATTTATATGTTATAGACAGATGTATATGTCTCCATATATTGTGATGGCTGTATACCGTAGTGGTACGAGCGAGGATGTGGTTAGTGTGGGACCTAGATAAGATAGATGTGGACTGGAGATCAGGGTACTCATTATAGTGATGACTAACCTGTGGGGGTTGCCTTAGAACTGTTTAGTGATAGTACATGAGTTCTTATTTTCAGTTATTATTTATTATTGTTACTCACTGAGTTGAAATATACTCACCCCACTCTCCTGCACTTTTTGTGCAGATATACAGGTTCAGGAGGGCAGTTGAGCTATCGCAACTGCTTTATTATCCCCATTTTATGGAGACTTCGAGGTAGCTGCCAACGTCCGCAGTACCTGACCTCTTTCTTTTTATCATTTTGTTGTCTCCATTCCTGGTTAGACTTGATTTTGTAGCAGATCTCATTTGTAGAGGCTCAGACTTGTGACACCACGATTTGGTTGGGACTGTGTTCTTGTATTTCAGTTCTACACTTCTTGATTTGTTATGAAAACAGGCTAATCACGCCGATTAATTAGTATTAATTATACTTGGCTGGTTTAATTGGATAAGACGGTCAGGCTTGCCTAGCAATGGGTTGGGCGCCATCACGACCGGGGTTTGGGGTCGTGACACGGTCTCCCAAGTTTCCTCCCCCATGCACCGACCTCTCCACTGCACCTTCACCGAAGCTATATCCTTTGATCTCAAATTTTGAATCTGATGACCCAAAATAGACACTGGCTCCACATCATAGGTCAAATTATCATCCAACTGAACAATGCTAAAATCCAATACATGAGACGGGTCCCTAACATATTTCTGGAGCATAGATACATGAAATACCGGATGCACGCCTGATAAACTGGGTGTCAAGGCAAGCTCATAGGCCACCTCTCTAATCCTCCTAAGTACCTTAAAATTCCCAATAAACTGCGAACTCAGCTTCCCTTTCTTTCCAAACCGCATAACACCCTTCATGGGAGAAACCTATAGTAAGACCTTCTCACCAACCATATAAGACACATCTCGAACCTTTCGGTCCGCATAACTATTTTGACGTGACTATGTTGTACGGAGCCTCTCCTGAATCAGCTTCACCTTCTCTAAGGAATCCAAACCAATTTTGTCCCTAATAGACTAGCCTCAATGGGCTCAAACCAACCTACTAGAGATCTACATCGCCTCCCATACGGAGCCATCTGAATGCTCGATTGATAACTGTTGTTGTAGGCAAACTCTGCAAGCGGCAAAACTCATCCCAAGAACATCTAAAATCAATAACACACGTACACAACATGTCCTCTAATATCTTAATAGTACGCTCGGACTGCACGTCCGTCTGAGGATGAAATGTTGTGCTCAAGCTACCTGCGTACCCAACTCTTGCTGAAATATCCTTGAGAACTGAGAAGTAAATTGAGTACCTCTATCTGAGATAATAGACACTGGAATGCCATGAAATCAAACAATCTCCCGAATAAAGATCTCTGCCAGCTGCTCCGAAGAATAGGTAGTACATACCAAAATGAAGTACGCGGACTTGGTCAGTCGGTCCACAATCACCCAAATCAAATTAAACTTCTTCAAAGTTCGAGGGATACCACTCACAAAATCTATAGTAATGACTTGTAGCTTCAATTCCCGGGAGATCCACGGACAGTTGAGGAACACTTGTTATATTATTTTTCTTGTTAGTTTAATTGCTAATAACTTGTAGCTTCTATTCTATTTTTTTGCTGTCATTTCAGATTATTTACTGTTTTACACTGTTCGATATTGTTATTATATTATTCTCGGTAGGGCCCTGACCTACCTCGTCACTGCTCCATCGAGGTTAGGCTTGGCATTTACTGAGTACCGCCGTGGTGTACTCATGCAACTCTTCTGCACACTTTTGTTGTGCTGATCCAGGTACTTCTGACCGAGCGCATTATCGGTGATTGCAGAGCTACATTGGGAGACTTGAGGTTTACATCTGCCGTGTCCGCAGATCCGAAGAGTCTCCTTCTACTCTTCCTTATAGATAGTAGTTCATTTCATTTTGTTCGGATGTATAGATATTTCGGGATGATAGAGCCATAGCATAAATTCTTTAGCATGTGTTTGCCCGTGAGTTTTCGGGTCTTGGAGGTTGTTTCAGTGTTTTGGGTTGAAGTGTATGTGCCAGGCATCACTTTATACATTTTACTTATGTTATTCAGTATTAGTTTTATTGCTTTCGTAAAGGTTGTTAAATTTCCGCAGTGTATTAGGTTTACCTAGTCGCGAAGCCTAGGTGTCGTCATGACAGGCTCACAATTGGTGAACTAGGATCGTGACATTTATCCTTGAGATTGAAGTACTAGTAGACTGAACCAACATCATTTGGATAAGAAAAATGACAAAGGTATGTTAAGGCTAATCCTTCTTTCTTTTGACATGATCTAAGTAACTATACATAAATGTAATGATATTCCATAAGTGGTTCTACTCTAAGAAGTGAAGGATGTCTATGATATTCATTCATGTAAAGAAATATTCAAGCATGTCTAAGTATGTATCTAGTTCCTATTGAGGTATTTGATAAAGATGTTAATGTTTATAATGGTATTATATGCCTACAGCCAGTCGGGCAGCCATGCATTTGCCATCAAGTTACAGTCGATTGGGCAGTTACATATTTACCACTGAGATATTATCGGTCGGGCAATCATGCATTTACCACTATGATACGGCCGGTCGGGCAGTTACCACTGATCAGTTGGCCAGTCATGCATCATACGATAAGGATAATAGAAATAGTCTCAAAGAGAAGCATTACATATAAAAGTATACAGTGGCCTTTCAGAGATTCAAGTTCATTCTTATATTTCTTTAATTAATGTTGACTTATTGTTATGTTTCATTTTTGTCTTACATACTCGGTACATTATTTGTATTGTTATTCTTTTGTTGGGGAAGCTGCATTCATGCTTGTAGGTATAGATAATTAGTTTGATGAGCTGTCATAGTAGACGAGGTTGGCATTCAGCGAAGGATCGATATGACTCCACCTCATTCGGAGCGCAACAGAGTCTATAAATCATTGTATAAGAGTTTTGCTACAGACTTATGGTTAGAGCGTTACCCTTTCCCATTTAATATTGAATAATCTTAGAGGTTTTGTAGACACAAGTTTATTTTGTATAGTGTGTTAGAGTCCTTGATAGCCCATGTATATTTATGTTTTAAATGGGATGGTTCATTGATATAGTGTTTGCCCACTATTAAGTATATGTTACGAGTTATGGCCATGTTGGCCATGATAGTTACAAATAAATGAGTTCAACCAACTTAACCTATGTATGTTTTAGTTTTGGTAGAATGATCATGAGTTACAGAGTGGTTTGCTCCGGCCATCACGGCACCGAGTGCCAACCACGCCTCCCCAAGTTTGGGTAGTGACACTATGATTTGTATATATTCTTGCTTCTGAAATTCACAATTTAATGTATTTCTGGGCTACTCTTGTGTGCAACTCTGTTAGCTTTACACTCATTTTAAGTCTCTTTAGCATATAATTTCACCTATTGTTTCTAGTTCTGAAACATGTTTGGGCTTAATTCGAATAATCTACTCTCTTAAGTCCATTTAGCCAATGTGTTATGAGCTACTTCTGTGTGTGAACTTGTCAGGTTTACAATTGTTTGAACCTTTTTAGTATTTAATTTTACCTAAAAACTGTCAATTTTGTTATTTGAATGTGCTTAATCTGAATAATTTGGACCTTCTTTAGTTAATTAGTCTACTTTGTTAATACATGAATGCCTACACTTGCTATTTGACATGAGTTTACTTTTTCACTCTATTTTGAATCTCTGTAATCATAGTCTTGTATATATAATGTGTTATAATCTGTGTTAAGATCTTTTCTATCAACTATGATTTACTTCCCTGTTAGTGTGACTCATAGTATATCCATGTTTTACCTAGTCCTATACCCTTAGTAACTATTTGAAATATTTTGAATGACCATCTTAATTTGTGTTTTCAAACCATGTTTGACATTTTTTTCTACTTCATAATACAAGTTAGCATCGCTGTCTTATGACATTGTGATGACTCCATAGCATAGTTGAGACCTTTAGTCTTTAAACCTCTAAGTCAGTACCTTACATAAACATATTTGGTATTATGCACCTGTGTATAATAATCTTTGTTAATCCTGTAAACTTGTTTCTCCCTTAACTCTTTCAATATGTGGTAGCCTATGTGATATTTGGCTAAGTATTGAACCTACTTCTAAGTCTTGTGACATGCTTGATTAGTTTCTCTCAACTTTTCTATCTTTTTCTCAATTCCTGTCCTTTAATCATTATCCACTCTCTTTCTCTCTCATTTGCTACCCATGCTACCATGAACCTATCATTCCTGGCCGACTGAAAGTCATGACCATCGAGACTCTTACTACTAACCTCTATAGTGTAAGCATTGCTCGGGGTTCATTTGAGACCTTTGTGAACTCTAACACACTAGGATTTGGGATCTTTTAGCCACTTCTTCTACTACTAAGACCTGAACCATTCCTGATACTCAATTCTTTCTTCCTACTATTTAATGAATACGTAAATTATTTGGTGCAAGTGATTTAATATCTGGGTAATATGATCAATCTTTGGTTGTGTGATTTGGCTTGAGTTCTTCAATTGATTTTGTGATGTGCCGATGACTATGGCTCCTTGTCGAAAATTTGGGTATGCCATGTAAGGATTATTAAAGGCCCAAGCATTGATGGGTGTTTTCGTTGGGGCTTGCTATGAGCCTACTGTCATTATTTGTATACTATTTGTAATTATATTTATTATTGGGCCTGTAATAACTTTGTAATGAACAATTGGGGTATTAATAAAAATGGGGAAATGGGTATACTAAATGTTTGCATGAAAGGGTAGAAAGTATGCCTGTAGGATTCAGTGATTCACTTGCTATACCTGTTATTCAATTTCTATGTGCATTGTAGAAATTATGTCATTAGGAGAAGCGCACTAGAAAAATATGAGTTCAAATGCTTCAATTATTTCTACTACTACGTGTTACTAGAAGACCTGCATATAAGAAATAAATACTACTAAACTTTCTTCAATTCGCACAACTACAACACATGCACTAGAAATTATGCCTATAGGATTTTAATTATCCAATTTTCTTTGTATCATAATGATCACTTAGAAAATATGTATATAGGGGGAGAATCATAATAAAATTGGTTCCAAGTGCCAATCGTTAGAGATCCTGCCTATAGGGTATAACTACTCGCTCTAAAATGTTAGTATTGAATTTCTCAAACGTTATTTATTATTATGCCACTGTTAGAAAGAATGAGTAGTCATTGGATTTTTCCCCAAGAGAATTCAATGTCCCTTACTACGAAAATCATTAGAACAACGTCTAGAGTTTTAATAACTGGAAACATGCAATCTCAATAATCAGCATGTAACAATTGTATAACTTTGTCTATGAGCAGCACCTCGCATCTGAAACTACCTATATGTTTTAATTCAAAGTCACTTAGAAATATGTCTATAGGGTTTAAGGTTCTTAGTTCTGAAACTGCCTAACTTGAAAATTTTGTTTTGCGTGCATTTGTTGCTTAAGTGTAAAGGCTAACTTAATTGTCCATATTTGAAGTCCAATGTATTTTTTGTATGTCGCATAGTTTTAACATTCTGAGCATCCTAGGTAAGGTCACTTCCGAAATAGAGGTTCAATGCCTCATGGTCCACAGGTATGGGACGTGTAGTGCACGCATAGAGCACGACATAGAATTAAATTAGAGCACATTTAGGTAAATAACTTTAACATAGTAATCGGGTAGTATAAGATGATAGTCTGTGCCCGCTGAATAATATGAGTAACTCCCTACCTCAAGGGAGTTAATAAATATTATTTATGTTGCACGGGGTGATGGTTTAGACTTAAAAACTTAGGATTCTCCCCCCTCCCCCTTCCTCTTTTATATGTTGTTATTAGATCTAAATAGTTATATCCATATATTCGTACTAAGATCTGTACTAATCATGTTGTAATTCTTTGACCCTTATATTTCTTTTATTTATTTGATCACTTAGCCTAATTGTAATCCACATAATCTTAAGTTCGGTCGGGACCTACAGTTGTGGACCTCGAAGAGTACCTAACACCTTCTTTTTGAAATAGTTTGAGCCTTTACTTGATCTTTGGTGGAATTGACAAATCGAACAGAGTTATCTGCATAATAGGTGCCTTAACGCACCTCAAAAATTGTTAGGTGGCGACTCTTCTCCTTTTAATACTCTATCTCCCATCCGAAGGAGTTATCACAACATTGAAACCCTCTTTCGCAAGAAGACAGGGCGCAACAACTACATCAACTAAATTGAAATGGATGGAGTACTACATATCATTTGAATTTCTCTTCTTTATCTTTTTGTTGGTGGGCTTGCGAATAAGGGCCGAAAAAATCCAAAATAATAGTTGGTAAATGTGTTATATCTATATATATATATATATATATATATATATATATATATAGAGAGAGAGAGAGAGGGGGAGAGAAGGGGAGCATTGCCCGTAACTGGTAAAGTTGTTGCCATGTGATCAAGAGGTCACGAGTTCAAGCTTTTGATATAGCCACTTGCAGAAATGCAGGGTACGGCCGCATACAATAGACACTTGCGGTCCTGCCCTTCCCCGGATCCCGCGCATAGTGGGAGCTTAGTGGATCGGATTATCTTTTTTTCATGATATATTTGGCTAGTAGCTGTAATTATTTTTTGTTGACAGACCAAATGAATCAAACGCCCAAGAAAAATGAAAAAAAAAACAAGATAAATAGTCGTTCATCCAACTGCATAAATTAAAAATAGTCGATCGATGTATAATATAAGTGTAATTCATATATAATCAGTGTGTAACATGTATATTGGCTAGAAAAAATGAATAATCAATCCGGCTAATTATTTTGGTAAAGATCTCAAAAAAGAAGCTAAGTGGTTTAGTGCTTGAACCTACACCTAAACAATACAAGGCAGAATTGCAACTATTAAGCGATAACTCTAAGTCTCTAATGCTCATATTACATGTTGTTAAGTTTAAAACTAATTCAGAGTAAATATCTCTGTACAGGTGATAAATTGTTCTATTGAACTAGAATTAATTTGCTAAGATGATTTCTACAATGTCCTAAGTCTTTAGAATTTCATAAAGGGGATTAAGAAAACGCTCTCTCACATACATACTTGTTATACACATTATTATTTTTTGACAAAGAAGCGTATTAAAATAGTATGGGCTAGTCAGTTTTCGGATTGATCGTTCAAAAATAGCCAGTGATTGTCAAGTCATTGAAAAATAGTCATTATTTTGCTGTAACAGAGATCGATCCAGCATAATATACTGGAGTTCGGTACACATGTGTATGAACTTCCGACATATTATGTTGGACCGGTATTCTTTACTAGCGCAAGTATAATAAACTGGAGTTCCAACAAAGTATACTGGAACTCCAAACTCCAGTATAAAATCCTGGAATTCCAGTATATTATGTTGGAGTATTTTCTTGATTTTGAATAGTTTTTTCGTTCAGATTTATTTTTAAATGAAAAGTGGCTAAATTCTGATGGCTTTTAAAATTGTGGCTATTTTTAATGACCACTTGTAAATCTAGCTATTGTTGAATTTCTCCCGAGAAACGTGGCTTCGCTACTGTAGTCCACTTTAATAGTGATCCAATTTACCGGTCGAATATAGCCCATGTAACTATACTGTGGCCCAAATGTCTTTAAGCAGTCCAAGAGTCCATTACTCAAATGGTCACTTAACTATCCCAAATTATCTCCTAAAGCCATTTACTTTCGTTTGTAACAGCAAAGTCACTTAACTAGATTTTTCATATTTTGGATTGCCAAATACCTATTCTACCCTCTAAATTATACACGTTTATCCTCTTTTTATTTTTTAAAACTTTTTAATATTGTAATTTTCCCTCGTTTATATTATGGACTTACCTAGAGAATAAATATTAAAGTAATAGAAAGTATTTAAGCATATATAATGTTTGAATAACCAAAATAATGAGCATAGTAAAAAAAATTAAAATAATATGTTTGTAATAATAATTTTAGTATTAACAACAATAATTCAAAATCTATTTACACAATTCAAAGTGAAAAAATTAAAGGTTGTAAAATATATATTCCATGCAAGTAATAAAAAGTAATTATTTAAATAAAGCTATTTTTATAATATACATTATATATTCTTGAAAATTATGCTCAATTATTTTACTATATTTCAATCAACTTTTCGATGACACAAAGTTATATCACCGGAAAGTAGGGGGACTATCTGTATAAGGTAAAATATGCTATGTTAAGTTGTGCATGGAATATATATAATATAATTGAGCATAATGTTCGAGAATATATAGTGTATATTCTAAAAAAATTATTTAAATAAATATTTTTATATTACATGCATGGAATATATATTTTACAATATTTATTTTCTTTCATTTTGAATTGTGTAAATATATTTTGAATATCTTTTGTTAATACTAAAATTATTATTACTAACAATTATTCTTTTTTTACTATGCTGATTATTTTGTCATTCCAACATTATATATGCCTAAATATTTTCTATTTTTTTAATTTATAAATAATATTTATTTATTCTATAGGTAAGTTCATAATATAAATTAAAAAGGAAAAATTATAATATTAAAAGGCTTTAAATAATAAAAAAAAAAGATAAATGATTATAATTTAGAGGGTAAAATAGGATAGCAATCCAAGATTTGGAAAATCTAGTTGAGTGACCTTCTGAGTGCAATAGGTATATTTTGTTGTTACAAACGAAAGTGAAGTGACTTTAGCAGATAATTTGAGATAATTGAGTGACCATTTGTGTAATTGACTCTTCGGAAACGCAATTCCTATTATGAAGCTAAGAATCAAATCACATACCATATTTACCATATTCAGATCTAGCACTTGTAGGATTACAAACTTTGATCTTGGCCTGGCCCGCCTGGTTTAATGTCTTCACTCATTTTCACTCTCAAGATTCTGATTTCTGCCAAATGTGATTGAATGATAAGCTTAGTTTTAGCAGTATCCTACCTTCTCGTTTCTCGCAAGAATGCCAGCCAATATTAGATAATAACTAGTTATTTGAAGACATAATTTATTATAGTTGCATTAAAGCACTATAGTGGCAAGAATGCCAGCCAATATTTGACTTGTTCTATTGGTTAACTTGTGGTGTCTTTGAATCTAGTTGAATAGTTTCTTGGAACACTAATCTAGTTGAATAGTTTCTTGGAACACTAATTCCCCAATGTGACATATTTTCTCGCCTACTTCATGATGTTCCAATAGTCTCTGAGAAAGAAAAGTAGGGGAATAAGTGAGAAACGTGCATTGCTTCTTGCAACAAAATTTAGAATCCACGTTTAGGAAATCTGCATTTTTCTTTCTTTTTTATTATTCCTCGGCCAATTACATGGAAGGCCGATCAGAAACAATTTGTGACGAGTCTTTTTATTTAGGTTTATGATACAATAATTGTGAATTTGAAGATAATCAACGAGAATTTGGATTCCCATTATGTGGAAAACCCTAAGTCGATGTAAACGAGAGGAAGAAACCAAGAATGAAAAATATCTGTATATTGAAATATAATTGTTTAACTGTACAAATTAGTCTATCAATATCTATATATATTAACAAAGAATAATGAATAGCTATAATGTAAAGTGGTTATCTATACAACAAATTTACAAGGCATATGTTACTAGTATCATACTAGTGGGTCTGAACCTATTTTTGTTGGGCCTAGAGTGCTTGGACCATCTATTTCAACACCCTCCCCCCAAGCTGGAGGGTGACAGAATACCAGCTTGTAGAGAAGATGTTGATGCTAAATACCAGTAAGAGTTTTAGTAAAAATGTCAGCAAGTTGAGATTGAGTTGGAACATACTGCAAAGAAATCAGGCTTGACAATTAGGCTCAATATGCTAGGTCCTCTCATGAGATACAAGGTTCTTGGCAATGTTGATAGCTGATTGATTATCACAATCGAGAGGAATAGGAGCAAAAATAGTGAGAAACAAGTCAGCCAGAAGTCGCACTAGCCAAGTAAGCTCAGCCACAGTCTTCCTCAAAGCCATGTACTCAGCATCTGCAGGTGATAAGGAGACTATGGGATGTTTCTTAGACTTCCAACAAATAAGGTTGCCCCCAAGAGTGAAAAAATATCCACTAACAGATTTTCTAAAAGAGAGATAGCCTGCCCAGTCAAAATCTAAAAATGCTTGAAGAGAAAAATCTTGAGTTCTGTTGAAGAAGATGCCTTTGTCAGGGTCTTTGACCAAATATCTAAGGACATGAAGAGTAGCATGCAGGTGAGCAGTTCTGGCAGTATTGAGGAGCTGACTGAGAAGGAAATGTCATGTCTAGTATACTGTAAAAAATTGAGCTTGCCTATCAGCCTTATGTAGGGAGAAGGATCAACTAAGGCACCACTAGAAGTAGGGGTAAGCTTAATAGATAAATCCAAAGGTGTCACCAGAAGTGAGGCAGAAAAGCAATGAAATTCTGATAGGAGCTCTTTAAGGTACTTGTGTTGATTGACAAGTAGACCATGAGGGACGTAAGACACTTCAAGACCTAGAAAATAATGCACAACTCCAATTCTTAGATCTTGAATTGTTGATCTAGAAATTCTTTGAGAGATGTCAACTCAGAATCATCACTCCCGGTCAATAAGATGTCATCCACATATAAATCAATAAGAACAATGGAAGAGCCGATGAATTTGGTGACTAAGGAACTATTAAGTCTAGAGGAGTAACCCCTAAAGATTAGAGCATAAGATAAATTGGAAAATCATTGCCTAGATGCCTATTTAAGGCCATACAAAGACTTCTTCAACTTATAAATAAGTGGAGGACAAGAAGAGGAGTAAGAAACTGTAAGACCAAGAGGAAATGTTATGTAAACCTCTTCAGAAAGATCCGCATGCGAAAATACATTATTGACATCAAGTTGATCGATAGTCCAAGAAAGCTTGGCAGCCATAACAAGAGAACACTTAATGGTAGTGAATTTGAAAACAGAAGAAAAAGTCTCAAAGTAATTTATGTCAGCCTGTTGAGTGTCCCCCCTGATTACCAACCTAGCTTTCTACCTTTTAATACTAGTATATAACGTTACTTAATTTTATATACCCATTTGTAAGGAATGACCTTTTTACTATAATACAAATAGACTATGTCTCAAGTCTGATTAGCCTCTAATACCTGAAATTCTTTCATCTTGGCGTGCTGTCAGGTAGGGTGTGAAGTAGCCTGATGATAAAAGGCGGGTTCAGACATAGATGTAGGTGAAGAGGTGGATGAAGAAGGAATATACAGTTGAGCAGGAGGGATAGCATAACAAATGTAGTCTTTAAGGTGAGTAGGAGTTACATAGAGTCTAGAAGATCTCCTCAAGGGAGGAGGTGAAGGACCAGAGGAAGTAGGAGGAAGAACTGATGGTGAAGAAGCAGGACTGAGAGGTGAATCAGGGGGGGGAGAAACATAAGGAGGAGGAGGAGAATGAGTAGTTGCAGGAATGGAAGAAATATGATCAGAAAATGAAGAGGATGAAAAGGAAAGAAACCGGAAGTAGAGGAGGTGAATGGAAAGATATGTTCAGCAAAAGTCACATCCCTAGAGTACAAAATATTTTTGTTACCCAGGTGTAACAATTCGTAAGCTTTCTTACCAAAGGATAACCCAGAAACACAAAGGGGATGAATTTGGATTGAAATTTGTCTCTAGCAGGAGGAGGAACAGTAGCATAGGCTAAACAATCAAAGGATATGAGATGGCTATAAGTAGCAGGATGATCGAGTAAGACTTCATATGGCATTTTGTTAGAGAGAATTGTGGAAGGAAATCTGTTTATTAGGTAAGTAGTAATAAGAACACACTCCCTCCAATACTTGGCAAGCAACTTAGATTGAAATAGAAGGGCTCTAGCCTTTTCTAATAAGTGATTGTGTTTCCTTTCCACTATACCATTCTGTTAGGGAGTGTGAGGACAAGAAGTTTGGTGAGAAATTCCAAGAGATGTGAGGTAAGCAGCATGAGAATGAGCAGACCCAAGTTCAAAAGCATTATTAGTTCTTTATTTGAACTGAAGTGTGGAATTGAGTTGATACCATAGCAATGAAAGATTTGAGAAAAAAAAAGGTGTTGTCTTTGCATACAAGGAGATAAGTCCAGTTAACCCTACTACAATAATCTACAATGGTCGGGAAATACTTGAAGCTATTATAGGTGGCAATATGGTAAGGTCCCTAGAGGTCAATATGAACAAGCTGAAAGGGTTTGGTGGATTGTGTGGATCTGTCAGGAAAGGAAAGTCTCTATTGTCTGGACATTGGACAAATTGAACAAGTGACAGGTTGTTTTGAAGAAAACCTACTAGACAAATGAGAAATTGAAATCATTTTCATAGAAGACATATGTCTCATTCTTTGATGCTAAAGAACATCATTTTCATTTATAGAAGTAGCAGTACAATTAACGGGTAAAATAATAAAAATAAGTACATGTGGAGAAGTAGAAAAAACAAATAGTAAAACGGATAGTGAAATAGAAACATTTTGAGAAACATTGGCCGGGGAAGTATCAACGGCAGAAGAAGAACTAAATGGAAATCTCAGAATATATAGGTCGTGCTCAATCTTACTAATTTCCAATGGTCTCCTCAGAGAAAGGCCATGTAACTAACAGAAAATGTCAGTAAGAAGTGCAAAGCATTTTAGTTGAGTGAGAAGTTGATGTATAGAAAGTAAGTTGTAATGAAAAGAGAGAACCAACAAAACATTAGTTAAAGTAATGTTGGGAGATAATAAAAGAGAACCAAATAAATTTACTTTTACTTTGTAATCGTTAGAGTAATAAAAGAAGGAGAGAGTAATGGTTGTATATTATGAAGAAGGTGTTTATGAGGTGCCATATGGTTAGTTGCCCCTGAATCCAAAATCCAAGAACTGGAATTTTTATGGTGGCATGGCATACAAGATATCCATATAGTCTACTAACATGGTTATTATGCCAATCTACAAAGTTGGCATAGATTGGAGGATCCTGAGAAGTAGATTGTTGAGCTGAAGAATTCATCTGCATTTGTTGATGAGATGAGCATATTGCTTGGTGGCAATTGACTTGAGCTTTGGGGTTTGCTCCCTTTCAAGATCTCAAGTTCAAAACCCACCGGGTGCAAATAATTTCTGAGGGCCATCGTATTGGGTAAAACTTGAATTAACCATGGTGCACTTGCGAAAAACTCCTTGCCGAGGGCCTGTGCACCCCCAGGATTAGTCGGGGCTCGAAAAGACTCGGACACCCGGCGCAAAATAAAAAAAAACTCATGTGGTACATCTTCATGTTGATAGGAATCATGAGTAGACTAAGGCTCGTTTGCAAAATCAACTTGAACATATGCTGCAGTCTTTTTTCCTTTGGTAATTTGAAGTCTAGTGAAAAACTATGAAGCTTATAGCATTTATCCAAAATATGTCAAGTCTTGTTGCAAAATTGGGTTTTAGTAATTTTAATGACTTCAACTGATCAAAGAAAAATACAAAATTGTTGAAATCTCTCTGGTTAAAACTCAGATAATGGAAAAAACTACCAAGATTCGCTCTGATACCACGTGAATTTGAAGATAATCGAAGAGAATTTGGGTTTCCATTTTATGGAAAACCTAAGTTGATGAAAAATATCTATGTATTGAAATATAATCGTTCAACTGTACAAATTAGCCTATCAACATCTATATATATACCAAAAAGAATAACGAATGGATATATAATGTAAAGTGGCTATCTATACAATTAATTCACGAGGCACGTGCACGTGATAGTAGTATTTCTGTTTGGCCTAGAGTACCCTGGCCATCTATTCCAATAATAATTAAACGTAAGGGCCAAATATATTCATGTACTATTAAAAAGATTTAAACGTACCGTTCGTTATACTTTAAGTCCATATATACCCATGTCGTTATACTGTTGGATGTCCACTTTGAACAAACTTAACAGAAGAATGGTATATTTGAACCAATAGTATTACGACAGGGGTATATTTAGATCCGAAATATAACGAAGGGTATATTTAAACCTTTTCTCATAGTACAAGTATATATTTGACTCTTTAAGATAATTAAATCACTCTTATCATATAGCTTTTGGCCATAATGTGGGATTTTCTCCCTCGTGATATAGATATCAATGTCTGTATGGTTCATGGAATAGGTTGCTAGAGTTTCACTTAACATATTTTCTATCAATTTAACTTTGTTATTTTTGTCTTCAATCGTGAACTATGCAGTGCTTCTCACGTGGGATGCTACGTATTTTCAAAAGAGACAAGGGATTTGGTGTGCGGGTTGTTGGATAATGTGTTCGAAAATGGATCTTATTCACTATCTTTGATTCTTGGCTTATGAAATTCCTGACATTTTGCAACTTGCGAAACCTCCAGTAATAAATAAATCTACACGTACAATAATATGTTATTTAATTGGGACTTGGGAGAACAAAAAGAAGTACCATAATACTGTGCTAAATTGCAAGTGAAGCAAGTTGAGATTCTATTTCCATTAATAAATAACAACAACAACAACAAATCCAGTAAAATATCACAAGTTGGATTTGAGAAGAGTAATATATAGACAGACCTTATCCATATTGTGTGAAGGCAGAAAGCTTATTTCCGATAGACCCTCATGCCTAAGCACAAGGAAAGGTGCATCAGATGTGATCACAAAATCAAGAACAAAAGGTGGCATCAAAGGACAATAAATAATTCTCCAATGCCTTGACAGGATGTGAATACAAAATCAAAAAAGGAATGTATAAAATTAACTATTGACATAACAACAACTTTCTAGCATAAGCCCTTAAAATACAAGAAACTTGAGACAGTAAAAATCAAGAAATGCAAATATAAACATGTTTTGTTTTAATTTTTGTTCCTTTTTGCTTCCAACTTTGTAGCTTGTTCAAGTGCTTCTTGGGCATCATTCTCCATCCCAAGGCTAAAAAGGGCAACAGACTGAAGGTAAAATGCAGTTGGCCACTCAGGAGATATAACCTGAGCTTGCATTGCATCCCCTAGAGCCTCTTGTGCCATGTCGCTCATTAGATAACACAAGCATCGCCTGGCGTATATGGTTGGTGACACCATGGTCCCTCCATCGTTGAACTAATAAAACAAAAATAGTACTTATATAAGCCCACAACATATTGTACCTAATCCCATAACTGAGGTCTGGGAAATAATGGAAGAAATAATGAGTACAAATAGCTCGAATAATTGAGAGGATATTAACTAAGTCTTTTGATAAATGTTTACCTACGAAAAAAGAAACTGAAATAATGTTGAAGGTAGACATGAATCATTAAGATAATGAAGAATTTTAGGCAGCAGACCTGTGTATAGCACTCAATGGCAGTTATACAATCCTTGGCTCGGAAAGCAGCATCTCCTTGCTGCTTAGAGTTCAAGGTTTCCTGCATCTGATTTGTCCACATTTGGAAAGAAAGCTGCAAACATACCAATAATCAACTTAGATAGAATCCCCAGATAACTGAATGAGTATTACACAAAGAAATACCGAAAGAAGAACAGGTCTCTCAACTCTTATGCCAAAACTAGCACAACGATAAGTTCATCTTCTCCCTAATAACATAAATTATAGTTCATGATGTTCATATGCTCTGTTATGCCCCTTCGCATCATGCATTGAGAAGACTCAGTGTTCAAATAAACACCAAGTCATTATATGCACATTTGGCTAGCAAGTATATTTGTCAGAAGTTGCAATATCTGGCCCGCAATGATAGCAATTAAGACAACTGCTATTACAGTATTCAAGCAAAGCACGTTATTCATTTGGGACACCCAAAATTATACATACAAGGGTGGGGTGGGGCCATGGGGGGTGGGGGGCTATGAACCTTAAAGATCCCAATTTATTCACTGTAGTGATAAAACAAGATTAAGTACATGGATCATGAGACGAATACTTTGGCAAGCAAGCAGCTTCCATTATCTTAATTTTTGAGAAACAAGAGGGACAATGTACAATTGGCAATTCCTTCATCATCAATAAATAGTGAAGGGACAAACCTCATTGGCAATTCCTTCATCATCCTTGTACCCTGTCTTTTGCAATATCTCATGAAGAGCAGTAAGATCCATTCTCAAACATGCTTCCCCTGTTGTTGTCAACAGCAATGGTTGGGGTGGGGTTGCAGTTCCATGTCTAATGCCCAGTAAAACATGTGATGGCACCTAACATTACATCATCAAGAACTATGAGCCTCCCGCATTATTAATAATAATAGTAATAATTTTCTTTTGATATGGTAAACCACCACCACCCACCCACCCCCGGTTGGAGGTGGAGAATCCTTTCTACTAGGCCATCACTCTCTTATCGGTCGTAAGCAATATTTGAAAATTAAATTAAAGGAAAAAAACCTAGTGGAGTAATTCTGAGGCATATGTTTGCAGACTAAACAAACTTGCTTCCATCCCATGAGGCAAAAGATTGTGGTTAATGTCACTCCACAACCATGATTTCTCTTTCAAGTTCCACAAATAATTAGCGACGTAAACTAAGGTTCACAGCAGACACTTCAATACTATAGTGGGAATCAACCTTACTGTGGTGAGAATGTATAATATATGCTCACTTCAATCACGTAAATGAAAGAAGGTTGCAATGCTTCAAATGTTGGAACGATATCAAAGCAAGTCAAGGGGAATACAGTGACTGTCATTTGGTCGTACCTCTGTTTCTTTCTGAATAGTTATGAGAGAATTAACCAGAGATTTTGCATTTGGCCTCTCACGTGCTTCATACTGTAAACAACGGGTGGCTAACCGCACAAGCTCGGTTCCATCGTCATTAGAAATATGACCCTCCAAACAAGAATCCATTAGTGTCGAGAAATTCTTCACCCGAATTAGATCAAGTGCCTACAGGAAGGTAAAGGAAACAGTAACATCTTAGATTTAGGTACTCAAACAATAGGGTCAATAGCGTTCACTAAAACATGGATTTCACACTAAGAGTTGATGATTTTCCATAAAAAGGTTCCAACGATCTTCAAACTTACATGGCTCGGAGGTATGTGTTTTCCACTCAAAAGATCTAACAACATTGTTCCGAAGCTGTAAACTACACTTTCAGCTGTCACTCTTCCTGCCAATCATAAAAACTCTTATCTCAGCTCTGGATTTAGTTGAATAAGGTAGGATTCTGCAATATGGTACTAAAGGAATGCCTCACAGCATAAATTCATAGATTAATTAAGCAGCTGCCTCTCAAAGCTAGGTTTTTGCAGCAAATAACTAAAAGAACACTAAACTGAGAAAACGATAAAGAGAGACATTCGACCTGTTCTCATGTACTCTGGAGGAGTGAAAGCCAAGTTTGTACTATAACTTTTTCCATCTCTACTGTTCTTCATCAGGCCAAAGCAAGAGAGCCTAGGATCACCATCCTGGAGAAAGTAAACAAAATTAGAAGGTCACACAAATAGGATTAACAAACATAAGAGTAAAACAAATATTACCTGATCAAATAAGATTCTGTAAGCATTAAGATCATGATATATTGCTCGACCCTTACTGCAGCAGTATTCCAAAGCTTGAGCTAAGTAAAAAGCGACCCTCAACCTCATCGCCCATTTCATAGGTTCGCTCTCCCCTATTGCATTTCATGGCAAATCAAATATCAGCATTTTCCCTCAAAAACTAATTCATTAGCCTTGTCAAGATATATTACAGCTCAGAATGCAGCCACCAAAGAAGAATATCAATCAATCTACTCTTTGAGAACAAAATTCTTTGAGTCTGTTAACCCTTAGACTTCTAAATTATGAAATTCCATATGCTAGACTGCATCAAGTCATCAACTTCAAGGAGTAATAAGATGATGCTCCTAGATTCTACAAATCTGTTATAAAAGATTTAGGTATTACTATAAAAATCAAGACTTTAGGGAAAAACTTACAGTGAAATAAATGCTTTGCTAGGGTATCATTTGGCATGAACTCTGCTACGAGCAACCTTTGATCCCCTTCGCAGCAACATCCAAGTAGATTTGCCAGTCTCTCACTTCTCAGATTCCCCACCGCCTTAGCCTCATCCTAATTATGCAATCAAGGTCCAAAATAGAATTCAAGATGTTGTGGTATGAAGCCGTTATATACATAAAATAGATAAAGTAATGTGCTCTATCTGAGCTTTTAGATAAGCAACATGATATACTGAAACTAAGGTCTAAGATTGCCACCCATCAACAACAAATATTTCTACGAGCTAGTCCAAGAAAAAGAATCAAATCCATTAGCTAATCAAGTCTATTGCTCTATGTGATTACACATAATTCAACAGAAGTAATAGTGTTTAATCAAAAGCTAACCAAGAACTGGCGAGAATCAGGCCAAGCAGACCTATTGAAGCGTTTAACAGCAATACAGTGACCATTCTGGAGCAGGCCTTTATAAACAACATTTGGGGCTTTCTCACCATGCTCAGACACCATATTATCCGCAGAAAATCCATCAGTTGCAATCATCAGCACGTCTAGACTAAATTCAGTAAAACTCGGTAACGCGTTTTTCTCATTTTCCCCTCCATTCTCTGCACAAATCAAAATACAAAACACCATCAACCTATTGACAGAGTCACATAAAAGCACAATACAGATATGTGAAAGAAAATAAATACCCAGATCAGAAAGATCGTGCAGAGATGGCTTGAGCTGGGAATGGCCGCAGCAGAAAAGAATTTTGGAACAGGGAACACCCATTAGACAGTGCAATATGAAAACAGCAAATTCTATGAGATTTCTTGAACAAAAAACTTTAGACCCTCTTCAAGCATTAGCAGAACACAAGGGGACAGAAAAAGAAAATGTCTTTTTTTCTTGTATATAGTAGCTCTTTCTTGGGGACAAAGATAATTACTATGTGGGTATACAAAGAAAAGATATTTTGTTTAGCTATGCAAATTCTGTTTGTTTGGTCCGGATGAGTTTGTATATATGGTTGAATGATGAAGAAGCAGTGATTTTCATGTGTCTAAATTTTCAGAGGAAGACGTGTTTGTGTCTGCTTTTTTTGTCTAACTTTTCTGCTTTTTAGCTGCGTTTCAACTTCCTCATCATTCCTCTTTTGTGCTTCTACTGTTCCACTCTTTGATTTCTCTTCCAACTCCCTTTCCCAAAAGAAATTTACTAGCACCGCGCTTTAATTAAAACAATACTGGCACTCTTTGATAACTTTAATTTATTAGGTGCTTTTCCGGTTAAATTTGTTAGGAATAAACTCCGTAAAAATAATTTTGATGATATTAGTTATAAACGCAAAACACTAAGTTATGATTAAATCAGCAATAATAAAAATACAATAATAATGATACCAAGATTTTACGTGTAAATCCTTCTGAATAAGGGAAAAGCCACGGCCAACAAGAGCAACTAATATCACTATAGCGAGGAATTTTATACTGTATAATAACGAGTAAAAAATACTCCTAATATCACTAAATCCTCAAAAGAAATAAATATTCTTTTACTTTTTTCACCTCACTACAATAGTCAAATAAGAGTTGAAGCTCTC
This sequence comes from Nicotiana noctiflora, assembly GCA_032618575.1. NCBI lineage: Eukaryota > Viridiplantae > Streptophyta > Magnoliopsida > Solanales > Solanaceae > Nicotiana > Nicotiana noctiflora. The sequence continues at coordinate 52,822 of JASVEL010010916.1, forward strand.
CTTTTATAGCCAAAACATCGCTCTCTAAAGCCTTCAATATTTAACAATTTCAACAAGGTTGGCTACCAACCAAACCAAGTCAATAAAATTGGCTATCAATATTTGACAAACTCAACATGATTGGTTACCAACCAAACCAAGTCAATAATATTGGCTACCAAACAATTTGAATGAGATGGATACCATATCAATCTCCCCCTTCAATCTCATTCATCTAGAGGAGGTAACACTATCTGGGAGCTTGCTTCAATCCGTATAGACTCTTCTTAAGTTTGCATACAAGATTTTCCTTACCCTTTGCATACCCTTAAAAGTAAGTTCTATAAGGTAGTGGTTAGACCGACTATGTTGTATGGGCCAGAGTGATTGTCAGTTAAGAACTCTCATGTCGAGCAAATGAAAGTAGTTGAAATGAGGATGTTGAGATAGATGTGTGGACATACTAGATTAGATAGAATTAGGAATGAAGTTATTCGAGACAAAGTGGGAGTGACCCCTGTGGAGGAAAAGATGCGAGAGGCGAGACTAAGATGGTTCGAGTATGCTAAAAAGAGAAGCACATATGCCCCAATCAAGAGGTGTGAAAGGTTGACCTTGGGAGGGGGGGGGTAAGAGGAAGGGTAGAGGTAGCCCAAAGAGGAAGAGGTGATCAGGCGGGACATGGCACAGCTTGAGCTAACTGAAGATATGACCCTTGATAAGAGTGTGTGGAGGTTGAGGATTAGGATAGAAGGTCAGTAGGTAGTCGAGTATTTCCCTTTGTCTTCCTTCGTTCAATATTATTAGTGTTAGTATCTTTTGTTTGCTATTACCGCATATCTTGTATAGTATTACTTGCCATCAGTACTCCTTAGTTTGCTATCACTACATATCTTGTATTGTTATTGCTTGCCTTCGGTACTCCCTAGTTTGCTCTTTCGCTATCTTGGATTTAGTTTTCTAAATATCTTGTTTTTCTATTACTTGTTATTAGTGCTTCTTTCATCTTTTTTTTAGCCGAGAATCTATCAAAAATAATTTTTCTGCCTTTCTAGGGTAGGGGTAAGACTGCGTATATCTTATCCTTTCCAGACCTCACATGTGAGATTACACTGGGTTGTTATTGTATTTTTCTCTTTAATAGAACCTATTCATTTTTGTTGAGTAGTTCTCTTTTAGTCTCACTACTGGATTTTGTCTTTTGCATTCACCTTCATCTTCACTATGATGTGTTTTGACAGGTATCTTCTCTTTTTATATTATACATCAACCTCCTTGTAAATTTGCTAGAAGTTTAAACTTTTAGAAATTAGTATTGAATCTAAAAAGTGAATACATTGTCTTTGACATACAATTTTACTCAATGACTCTAGTAGTGTTGTTGAGTAAACTTGTTTTAACTAAAACTCAAAAAGATGCTTCTAATAATTTATTCGTTTCGACAGAAATAAAGCATATTTTCTCTTTTTGGCCAATATTTTTCAGGTTAGTAACTGAAAGATCTGAAATTATATAGTACTATTATTAGATCTTCTAGTTTGCCTTTAGTAGTATTATTATTCTGAATATACCTTTTTATAGTTAATCCATTTTAAAACATAAAATTGAAAGGGAAACAGAACTTTTCAATTTTCCAATTGTAAAATAAATAAATGAAAGTATGAGATAGTGGGCTATAAAATTGTAAGAAATAGGATGTGAAGGAACACTGCTCCGTTTTTGAAAGGCAAAATACATAATCTACCCATCAAACTTAGGACCAAATCTCTCTTACACACATGTTGAACACAAGTTTTATTTTACACATCAAACCTTTTAAAAGTGTGTTAATTACACACTACTTTTGACCAGCCCCTGGGGCGTGTGGAACACGATCAGTGGGCGCATGAATAGTTACTTTCTGCCTTCACTGACCAATACAACGGCTATTTACTAAAATTTGGGCCCATTTTCTTTAACCCTAACACCCATTTTCTGCCCTAATTCTTCATCTCCCTCTTATTTCATCTTCTTCTTCTTTAAAGGAACCAAACAATGTTCTGAACCAAAGAATCTTCTTCTTCATTTCTGCTCCAACTAATAGTGAGAGACTGTCATCCCCTCTTGTTGTGTCCACACACATCACAAATCGAACAAGCCATCTCCATACATCTCCTTGAAAGCTTTCCAGATTTTGGGTTTATCTTTGTTAATTTTGGATGAAGAACAGGACTTGGAAAATGGATTTATCTTTGTTAATTTGGCCGTGTACGTGTTTTTACCTTACCGGGTTGGATCTTTCATGGGTCGAAATTAATAAAATGGTCGGATCGTTGTTTTTTTTTAATTTATAAAAGCACGTGTATACAACGCATTAAATAGTAAAGTGGCTGGTCAAAAGTAGTGTGTAATTGATACACTTTTGAAAGATTTAGTGTGTAAAATAAAACTCATATTCAACAAGTGTATAAGTGGAATTTGGTCTTAAGTTTGATAGGTAAATTATGTATTTTGCCTTCTTCAAAAGAAACAAAACATCACAATAACATAGTAACACCAGAATAATAAGGACAAGAAGCGTCGATTAATGATGTACACTTCAATAAAAGTACACCTTTCAAAGGATTAAAGTAGAAAAATGGATTTGGTTTGACAAATGAAATCTTCCTTTGGCATTTGTACGAAGTATCACCAATTAAGACTAGGTCAATATTAATTACTTTTAGCCCAACGGATAACTTTATATCTTCCACTATATCACAAAAAAAATACAATTACTCCTTTGACTTGAAATGGTGACTTGACCTAGTAAAAAATATTGGAGGAAGAGGCCGAGATTGGAGCTGGAAAATCCAATTTCCAGAATGTTGAATAATTGATCTAAACGTGTTGCATTACTGAATCTTGGACTGCTTCAACTGCCAGACACCCAAATTTTTGCCCTATTCTTTATTTATTTATTTATGATATCTTTCTCTCCTTGTACTTTTGTCTCCTTCCTTTTCTCCTCTGTGTCTTTTTCTTCTTCTTCTTCTTTTTTTTTTTTTTACATTATATATGCATAAGCTTATCTCCAAGCTTACCCTCATTTTGTCTCTAAAATGGGGATTTTGCCATTTTGTGGACAACTTATTCCCAACCGTTCCCCCATTTTTTTTCCAAACTTTTTTATATTTTTCTCTTTCTTCTATATTATATTATTATCTTTCATTTCAATTTCATTTTTTAATTTCTATTAAACAAATTTTATCTTTTATTTTATTAATCTATAATTTCCATAATTAAAAAAATTCCATAAAATTGTAAATACTATAATTTGTAAGCAATTATTATAGATAACTAATAATTCAAATAAAAGTGAAATCATTGCGGTACAAGATTAATTAAATACATATAATTTTACATAAAAAATAAATGCGCGAAAATTAATTTATCAAAGTTAAGATATAATATTAATATTATAGAATATTACATAAACATCATTAAGTGTATATAAAGAGATAAAATAAAAAATTAAATAATAAAATAATACTAATAAAATAATGGGGGGATGAATAGTGTACCCATATTTGAGGAAATAATATTCATCCCCCATGTTGGGGACAAAAATGGGGGAGGATTGGAGGACAATTTCCCTCAAAATTGCCCCCATTACGGGGGATGGGGGCAAGGTTGGAGATGCCCTAAATTGGATCAGATTGAAGGCACAATAAGCGCAATAATATATGTATCACAGATTCAAATTGTGAAAACAGTTTGTTGCATACATGTAAGTTAAAGCTATATATAATAGATATAATATGGTCTAACCAAATTTTTGCACAGAGAAATTCAAAAATAGCCAATTTACAAGTGATCATTCAAAAATAGCCATAGTTTCAAAAGTCATCGAAATTTAGCCACTTTTCATGTAAAAATAAATCTGAACGAAAATATTGTTCAAAATCCGAAAAGTATTCGAGCATAATATACTGGAGTTTGGAGTTCCAGTATACTTTGCTGGAACTCCAATATATTATACTTCTAGGGGTGTGCATTCGAATCGGTTTATCGATAAATCGAATCGATTATTTGTTATCGGTTCATCGATAAATGAAATCGAAAAAATCGAAACCTTATTGAAACGATAACGATAAACATATATACAAATCGATAATCGATAAGTAATTATCGATAAAGGTCAAAATTGAATCGATAAATCGAATGCACACCCCTAATTATTTTATCGACCACATTTACGGAAATGATCATATTTAAAGCTGAAGGGAATGAAGTTCAAATTAATGAAAAATAGAATTAGCAGTGATGTGTTTTTATTTTTTTAATACCGTTTGAGTGTTGGTGTCATATATTTGACCACTTACTTTAGTTTCGTTGCATATCTATTGACACATTTTTTATGTTATAAACAGTGTTTATCTTATTTTAGCTTATTTTTGTCCATATTAGTTAGGTGTGTTTATAACGATATATTTTCCGTAGAATCCCGCAAATTTTCTTATTGATGTAATCGATAACCGAATCGATAAGCCCCAAAAATTAATAAATCAAAATCGAAAAAATTGAAACCTTATTGAAACGATAACGATATGCATATGTACAAATCGATAATCGATAAGTAATTATTGATAAGAAGCAAAATCAAATCGACAAATCGAATGCACACCCCTACAGCAAAGTATACTGGAACTCTAGTATATTATACTGGAGCAAGCAAAGTATACCGTTCCAATATAATATGGTGGAAGTTCATATATAAGTACATCGAGCTCAAATATATTATGCTGGATCGGTCTTTGTTACAGCAAAATAATATCTACTTTTCAATGACTTAGTAAATATTTGCTATTTTTAAATAATCGGTGCGAAAACTGGTTAATCCGTGCTATATTTAACTAACAAGATTAATGTCAAGAATTTTAATTTTGTCCTTTTATTGTGAGTTATTATATTTAATATTATAAGATTATTTTTATAAATCAATATTATATTCATGCTTTTATAATAATATAGATGAAAGCTTAGTGACCTTTCTACAACTTCATACTATCTTCTAAGGAAACAAAGTAGGGCCATTATGTTATTCCACTTATAATATGTACCACGACAAAGTTGTCAAGAGGACCCTCAATTCCCAAGTCGTTGTTTTTAAGTTTCAACCCCACTCCTACAGTATCTGATCAAGATGGACTCAAAAACACAGTAAGAACATCATCGGTCGTTAGACAGACAGACATACCCTAATCATGACAAATCATTCTCAAAATCTCACTCATATCAGACACCAAAATAAGCTGTTTACAGGCTATTGCTGTTGGTTATTGCACCCATTGAGAAAAATCTATCCAGAATAAAGGAATAATAAAAAGAAAAAAATACAAGAAATAGAATAAAAGGATATAAAATTAAGCTTACAGAACCTTTGCTCATTAAAATCATATAAGTGAATGTGATGTGTTTCTTAATAGGCCATCATCTATCTATGCTGAGCTGATGTGCTACCTTACCATAATTCACACATGATACGAAATAAAATACTTATGCACACATTTTAAGGCACAAATTTAAATATTGCATGCAGATGGAATGAAATTTGTGCCTTTTGACCTTTGGAAACAAATAATTGCTTGTTACGTCACCGCTAGCTTCATTTTGATGTTCACTCGATAATGAGGTATAAATAGGAAGGAGAAAAAGGTTATTGCGTATTTAGTGGGCGTTTGGACATAAGAATTGTAAAATTCCAATATATGGTAAAAAAAATTTCAAGCGAAAATGGCATTTTAAAGGTGTGCATTTCATGTGATCCAAATCAAATCCTAAAATGTTGAATTGAGTGTGATCCGAATTGCGGGTGTATTTTATGTGACGCGATCTGAAGGCACGCTTTAAGCGACGTTCAACTTTCTTTTAAAAAAAATACAAGCGGTACAAAAGTAAAATTGGCACGTAGGTTCTTCATGTAATAAAATCAGATAAATAAGCTAAATACGACAGTTGAGCAACCATGCTAGAACCACGGAACCCGGGAATGGCTAGCACCTTCCCCGGGATAACAGAATTCCTTACTCGGATTTCTGGTTCGCGGATTGTTAATAGAGTCATATTTTCCTCGATTCGGGATTCAACCAGTGACTTGGGACACCATAAATCTCCCAAATGGCGACTATGAATTCTTTAAATAAATCCTGTTTTGATTTTTCTTTAATTGGAAAAACTCATTTGCGCCCTTGCGGGCGTAGATAAAGTGTGACAGCTCCGGCGACTCTGCTGGGGAACGAACCCAGAATCTCTGGTTCAAGGTTCAAGAATTCGAGCTTCGAATAATTGTTGTATTCGGTTTTGTTTATTATCTGATATTTTTTACATTTTTTTGGATTTAATGTGCAAAATACTGCTTTTTACCGCTTTGATATTATTTGAACTGTATATATAAACTGCTATGAAACCCTTCTTCTTTCTAAGTCTTCTGAATCTATGGTGCACACGTGCGCGTGGCCCACTTTCTGTTAGGAGTCATACCAAATAGAACGATGTTGGGTCAAGTAACTAGGCCAAACAGACTTTCGTGCTCCTGGTACGTTGTCCCCACTTCGGCTCGAGCTCTCTGCTTGGGCAAGCCAGTTCTAGAACAATATACCCCTGGCATTAAACCTAGTATAACAAAACCTCATGACGGATCCCTAGTAGGAACATTTGTGTGCATCATATGAATTTTCGACTTAGGAGACTCAACACATGGGTTGAGTCCGTCTAGATCAAGCAACCTGAAATAAAATGACCATCATGTTGCATCCTATTTGTTTAACGCATTTATCTGCTTCAAATTTGCATGCTGACCGACTTCTGAAAATACGGGAATATAGGAAAATTAGGAAAAAGAGAAAAAGGAAAAATAGCAGTATAGAGAGATAATTACCTATTTTTTAGAAAAATCCAATGCCCAAATAACGCCTGCCAAAATTTTGAGAAAATGAGAAAAAAAAAGAGGATATGTTTTTAGTGTGATTTATTTGAAAAACAAAAGAAAGAAGTCTTGTTTTCAAAGTTAGTTTATTTTCTTTGTCCAAACTACACATGTTTGATTCTCACCGGATGTGAGATACATAGGCAACCATCATCGGTCCAACCTCCCCTTTTTGCAAAAATAGCCAAAAAATATTAAAATTATAATTTTTTTCATAAATAAGTCGGGTGATACCATTTTTGTCAAAAATAGCCGAATGTTCCTGAAAGGGACGTCGCAAGGCTGACTTTACATATACAGCCACCTTGGGTCATTTTTTAATATTTTGGGCTGGTTAGCCAACACAACCTTAATATCTTCGTCCACGAGGCGCTATAAGGCAGTGTTGCAAAACCAAGCCTTTTATTTTAATGAGAAAAAAAATCAGTGGTCAAAGTGAATACCATTTAGATTTTTGGGTCAAAATAAGCCGAGCCAGCTTCAGTAGTATCTTAAAATGTTTTTACCGAGATAGCCTTAGAGTATCTTTCAGTTGTCGAAAGGCTATTTTCGTAAAAAACGGACAAGTTTATGAAGTGTCATAAAATAATCCTCCCCGGCCTCAAAATTCATGTGAAATTGTGAAGACGTTTGCAATAACAGCCATTGTTGCTAAACACAACAATAAAGGGTTCCTTATCTGTTGATTTTAGAAAATTGTTCTTTGCAAAAAGAATTTACAAGAGTCAATCCTAACTTTAAATCTCCACAGGTGCAAATGAAAACCACCTAGGAACCATCGCAAATTGTCTTAGAAAGGGCTCAGATGCAGCTACGTAGTTGGTGGAGTGATCTTGATGAAGACGGCCAAGTTTGGGTGAAAGAGCATATGGGTCCCTTGATGCACATCAAGCCACGAGAAGATTTGATTAAGGCTTTGGTGACCTTTTGGGATCCCGTTAACAATGTGTTCTATTTCTCGGATTTCGAACTCATGCCCACCCTAGAAGAAATAGTTAGGTACATTGATTTCGGCCAAGAGTTAAGAAAGCAGCATCTCATATTTCCCAGGGGTCCCTCAGTACACAAATTCTTCGATCTTTTGAAAATTAACAAGCAAATGAGCAACGACCGCTCAAGCAATGGGAGTTGTAAGTTCTACTACTTGTATTACAGGTTCGAACACTCAGCCGGGTTTGAAACACATGAGAAGGGTGAGAGTAACAAACAGAACAAAATCACATGGGAGATTCACTGACGATTTGCTTTCATAGTAGCATTTTTGGGAATCATAGTGTTTTTGTTCGAAGGTACAATAGATATTCGTATGACCGGGATCGCACAGGTTCTCATCGACAAAAAAGATGACATTATTGTCCAATTAGTGCTGTCAAACATTTACCGGGCATTAACTTTGTCTAAATCTGGGGGCGACTTTTCGAAGGATGTAGCATTCTTCTTCATATGTGGATAACCTTTGCCATCATCCTAAGTTCATGAGATATGCTTCGGACGGGAACAATTTCATCAAAAATATGAGGAAAGAAGAAGATTGGTTTGAGGAAATGAGGCTCTCAGGGCCCAGGTCCGACAGCTGAAAATAGCAGTTGAGAATTCTCTGATAATTTCTCAATAATATAAATATACGGAAAGCAATTAAATAAAAGCGGAAGACTTTAAGTTTATAAAAACTGAAATCAAAATGCGGAAGTTTAAAACATATCTCTACCCAAAATCTGGTGTCACTGGCTCATGGATTGTTAAGGAGTGCTACAAACAAGTCTAAATAGAAATACAAAAAGTCACGACCCAAATCCGGTCGTGATGGCGCCAAACCCTAAAGCTAGGCCAGTTAGGCCAACAACTGTTTCCACAGCTAAAGACCCGTCCTAAAAGGACAAATTCAAGAAGAATATATGAGTCAATAAATACTCTAATAATAATAGTATGAATAAATACCGAGAAGTGCGAATATCGAAATAACACTCCCAAAGATCTGGGGTCACGAGTCTAGAGCCTCTAAGCAAAAACTGAATAGTAATAGAAATACTGAATAAAATACTCAAGTATGGAACATATAGTAATAATTGAAATGAAGAGAGAACCTAGGTTCTGCGAACGCCGGCAGCTACCTCAGCAACTCGAATAAACTCTGATGGAGTGCTCATCTAACCCTCTTGTGTACCTGAATCTGCACACAAAGGTGCAGGGAGTAGGGGTGAGTACTAAGTACTCAGTGAGTAAAATGTATACAATAATAGCTGAAAGAAGGAAATCCACAGAATACCACAAAGCAAAGCTAAACTACAGACCGATACCTACCACGAACTAACAACAACAACAATCACAATTAGCACAATTAATTTACACATAAAAATGTAATGCAATGCACATGATCGCTACAGCGCGTAGCCCGATCCGTTTAACATCGACGACGCTCACTAGGGATGTGTACAGACTCCGGAGGGGCCCCTTTAGCCCAAGCGCAATATTCATATCATCTGTTGTGGCTCGATCCCCATATCAACTGATATGAGTCACACAACAATTCAAATTATTTATTTTCAGTTTCCAGTTCATTAACAATGAAAAATACTTTAATTTTATTTAATTTTCCAAGAACAAGAGACTTATCATTTCATAATAGTGATTTCGAACCAGGACTGAGATCGATGATTATGCAAACCAAGCTATCACATATATATCTATCCCCTAGGGATACTGCAGGTCAGCACAAGGCCCCAAATATGGCTTACAGCACACAAATATATCTAACACAGTGTGCGTTTCAACCGCCAATATAATATTATTCGTATTCGGGATGGACCAAGTCTCAATCCCCAGTCATAATCAATCCCGCACCTGCCATGGGGTGCGATCCACGCCCTAATAGCGTCACAATGTGCTAAGCCGGGGTTTCGAACCCTCAGGCTACCATATACACTAACTACTCACCTCTAGCCAGCCGTGGACTCATCCGCGATACCTTTTCCCTTCAAATTTGTTGCCTTGTGCGTCGAATCTAGTCAAAACCACAGCAATTACATCAATATGGGTCAAAGAAACATAACTCAATCAAATTTATTTGAAAAACGCAATAATACACGAAGTTGATAAAACCCGAGCCCCGGGACCACTTCTCGAAAAATTCTGAAATTCATACCAACGGATTCCTCGTCTCGCCACGAGTTTGTGCATATAAAATTTATCGAAATCGGAGTTCGAATGGCCTTTCAAAATCCAAAAACTCGTTTTCAAAATCTAGGCCCTAGTTCTTCACAATTTCTACCCAATTTCATAAATTTTGGTGTTGATTCTAGCATAAAATCGTGTTTTTTGAGTCAAAACTTACCTCCAATGTTTTACTGACAAAATCCTCTTACTTCCCGTCCAAAAGCTCTCTAAACCGCTCACAATTGGCAAAAAAAATAGGTTTTGCTCGCGGGGGTTGTGTTATTAGGGGTTCTGTTATTAAACCCCCTCTGTCAGACCTCACTTTTACTCTATGCGATCACGTCACCCTGCACGCGATCGCGATGACCAATTTTTCCCATACCCTCATTTTACCTTACGCGATCGCAGGAGTCAGGTACGCGATCGCAGTGAACCAAATTCCTCTTCTACGCGATCGCAACCACATGCTCGCGATCGTAGTGAAGAAAAAACACTGGCACGTGCTGCTGCAATTTCTGCTGCATTTTTCCAACTAAAAATTCCCGTTGGGCATCCAAAATCACCCCGATACCCCCGGGACCCCAACCAAATGCACAAATATGTCATGTTATTTCATTCAAACTTGCTCGCAACATAAAAACACCATCATAAACATCAAAAGCACCACTTTTCTCACGGATTCAAGCGTAAGTTTCTTTAAAACTTCTGAAACTAATATTCGATCTAAAACCCGACCTAAACACCTACTAAAAGAAAACTCAGACCCATAGGCCAAGCTTGCCCCCCTCAACTTCCCTTCTACGCGTTCGCATGATGCCTTCGCGAACGCATAGAGTACCCGGACATCCTTCTTCGTGAACGCGACCTAGTCCCGCGTTCGCATAGGGTTAAATTCCTTCAGCAAATTTTCTTAAAAACAGAATACTCATTACGGGATTTTGCTATTTCTTCACACGAGCTCCTCTCTCAAACACTCCATAGGCGATTTTAAAGAGCTTCTTCCTCCATAACCTCTTGGGTAAGTGTTCTTAGCTTCTTTCCCTCTTACTTTCTTTCACTAATCACTAATTTCCTAGCCCTAAATCATGAATTCAAGGTAGAAAATGGGAGCTTCGGGTAAAGTTAGGTCTTTGGGGATTTTGGGTGATTCAACCTCAATTTGAGGTCGAACCTTGAAATAAATTATATATTTGAACTCGTAAGATTATGGGTGAACGAATTTTGGTCCGAGCCTTGAGTTTGGACCATGTGGGCCCGGGGTTGGATTTTGGTATTTTTAGAAGAGTGCTAGGGATTTCATTTTTAGGCTACGAGATTTTGTTTTTGGGTCTTTATTGATACTATTGAATTGATTATGCCTAGATATCATTATTTCGGAGTTGGATTGTAGAGGAAAGGCGGTATTGGAGAGTTTATTGCTATTATTGGACCGATGTAAGTGTTTGTTCTAACTTTGGTTAGAGGTGATGTATACATTGTATAGGCATGGTGACAGTTATTTATACACTGGAGTCTAGCATGACCGTGGGTCTTAAATGTGTTTGGTCCGGACTTTGTGAAATATCTCTCATGTCTAATTGCTCAGTTTCATATGATATGAACGATTGAGGAAGAATTGCGATTAGTATGTTATTGGAATGTCGATTTGAACTAGAATTTGATAATTGAGAAAGAAGTGATTAATAGAGAAAGTGTGGTGACTCTCTCCCTTGCCGGGATACGTAACTTATTATTGTTGTTGCTCCCTTGCCGGGATATTTGGGCTGTTAGTTGTACCCTTGCCGGGTTAAATCGCTATGTTGTTGAATTTCCTTAATGGGGGCCTCTTTTAGAGAGATTGTTTGTGTTATGAAATATAATATGGGATCATGTGGCACGCCGTCCACTTATGAACTATATTATGGGATCGTGTGGCACGACGTCCACTTATGAACTATAGTATGGGATCGTGTGGCACGTCGCCCAATTATGAGTTATGAAATGGGATCATGTGGTACGCCGACCACTTATGAATACATATTTTGGGATTGTATGGCACCCCATTCACATATGGATTAAGATATAGATCATGTGGCTCGCCGTCCACTTATGGATTAAGATATGGGATCGTGTGGGGCACCGACCACTTATATATATATATATTTATATATTTGAGTACTTATGGTATTGAGATAGTTTCGTTGTTGTATATGTTGATATGTTTTCAATGTTTATTCTCCGAGCATGCCCCTTCCCCTTTTTGTTGATATTTTTTTTGTTGTTATTTCCTTTGCTTCTGTATACATATATATATGCACATATTGTTTTAGGTAGGTCCTGTCTAGCCTTGTCACTACTTCGTTGGGTTAGGCCAGACACTTACTAGCATATAGGGTCGGATGTGCTGATGCTACATTTCTGTGTTTTTTGCACAGATTACGGTACCGGAACAGCTTTTGGACCAGAGCAGTAGCATACTGATCGGGAGCTAACTTCAGTCCAGGGACTTCGAGGTAGCCTAGCTGGCGTCTGCAGGCCGGAGTCCTTTTCTATGTTTAGTTTGTTTTTGTTGTACCGAGACAAATATTTTGTGTAACGACCCGACCTGTTGTTACGGGAGTTACCGCCCCATTTTCTTCATTTTATACTTTAATATGCTAATTTAAATGTGTTTGGAGAGTTAGAAGCAAGTCGGATGGAATCTAGATAGAAATGAAGCAATAAACCTCTTTATGAGAAGAATAGTTTGGAGAAGTCAACCGAATATCTACCGATGAGTTAGAAAGCTCAGAATGGAATTCTAATGATTCGACTAGTTTCAGGGGATGATTTATGACTTAGGAGAACAATCGAAATCGAATTCGAAGGTCTGGTGTAGATTTAGGCTTGAATTGACTAAGGTTGAATTTTGGAGAATTCCGAACGGTAGGTGAGATTTTGATCTGGGGCTCGGAATGAAATTTCGAGAGTTGAAGTAGCTCCATTAGGTGATTTTGGATATGCGTGCAAAATTTCAGATTATTTGGAGGTGTTTAGGTCGGGTTTTAGATCGAATGTTAGTTATATGTCGAATAGTGAACTCATGTTATTTTACTTGATAGGTCTTTTACATTCTGTAACCCTTAGTAAAAGCATGGGTTTAGAAAAAGCAGACCGAAGAATTTTTTCCAATTCAAGTTGAAATTGGTTTTAGAATACGAATTACCAAATGTGGCTTTTATTATAATGTTTCATCCTTCTTTGTCAACTATTTTCTCTTATATAGAAGAGAAAGAGTTTCGACGTGTGCGTCTTATGTCATTTTAAAAAGCTCGAGGGTACATTAGTCCGTTCGCACCAATTGTTACCATATCACGTGACTTATTTTTCTATAAAAGATGCTATGTGCAAGTTCTAAATGAGTCCCAAGTGATTTTTATAGAGATAACATATTAGGTTTCCTCCATTTTGTTTGCATTTTCAGATTTACGTTGCTTCTTAGAGATATCTTCATCTACCTCAAATTGCTTCGACTTGAAGGTATGTTTTTATTCAATTTTGATCATGTTTTTTGCTATTCATTTGATAAATTATCAGTTACCAAAGCTAAATAGTGCACTCATGCACTTCATTGTACTCCAAATTCGGCAGAATTCATATTTTCTATTGCTCCTAAATTTGATCCATTCAACATGGGCAAAATTCTTCATTATGTGCCAATAAAACAAAATCCCCACTTTCTGTTGTCCCATTCTAACATCGATTACAGAAGGGCTAACCACAAAATTGAAAAGATATTGTTAGAAATTTGCTCTGTCAATTAGTTAATTTTTGGGGTGAGTTGGGGTGGACGAACGCTGCACCAAAGAGTTGTATGAAAGCAATTTAATTATACTGTAAACTTGAAAAGAACACTGTAATTTTGAGACTCTATACAGGGGTAAATTGATCCCTTTACCTCCTCATAGAAACACATGTAGCTCTGTTTTTCTTTAGCCCAATTTCTACTTTTTTGCTCTCCTCGATTCTTCAAGATTGAGGCTGACTCCATTGATTGTTGGCTGAATTTTTCAAGGTGTTGTGCATAGATTTCAGCCATCTTAAATAATATTCTTCGTAGTCTTTGGCCCTGTTATGGTTCTACTGTTGAAACACAACTCAGTGAAACATGTTAAACTTTGGTTTCTTTTTATTAGAGATTATATATTTGTTGTTCTTTTTTGTCTTTCTTCATGTTTCTTTGAAAATTCTGTACATGCATTTGTTTATTTGTTAAAACGCATCTTATGGAAATCCTGTATATAGGAGCATACTCTGCTGCACCGATGCAACTAAGTTGTTTGATAATATGCCCGAGGCAACTATAATCAACAGTTGCAGTAGCTTCGTTAGATGATTTTGGATATGTGTATAAAATTTCAAGTTATTCGGACGTCGTTTGGCCGAGTTTTTAATCGAGTGTGAGTTTCAAAAGTTTTAGTTTAACTTGGGCTTGAATCCGTTGTGATATGATGATTTTTGTGTTGATGGTCGTGTTTTTATGATTGGAACAAGTTGTAATGATAATTTAGGATGTGTTAGTGCTTTTGGTTGAGGTCCCGAGGGCCTCGGGGTTATTTCGAGTAGTCAATCGGACCAATATTGGCTTTTGAAAGTTGCAGAAAATCTGGTGATGTGTTGCAGACATTTTGTTTATTGCGATTGCAGAGGTGATATTGCGAGCGCATAAAAGGTTTTGGGGAGGCTTACTGATTGTTCATCACGATCGCAGAAAAGGCCATGCGATTGCATAGTTCATAGAAGTTGTTCACTGCGATCACAAAAGGTGCTATGCGATTGCGTAGTGTTAAATGGACCAGAGGTCCTGAGGTGTAATTGTGCAATGCGATCGCGAAGGGTGTTGTGCGATCGCATAGGTCTGGCTTCTGAAGCAGTGCAATCGCGTAGGTGATGTTGCGTTCGCATAGGTCATCTTGGAGGCCTGAAAAAAGGTTGTGCTATGCGATTGCAGAGTTATTGGTGCGATCACATAGGGTAATAACTGGGCGAACAGAAGGGTTTTTATAACATTTCATCCGCAACCTATCATTTTTCCACCATTTTTACACCACCTTGAGAGCTTGTTGATAGATTTTGAAGGGTATTTCGACGGGAAGTGATTGGAGGTAAGTCTCGTGGTCTAGAAATACCATTTAATTGAAGATCCATCCTCTACTTCTCTGAAATTTAGGTAAAAATTGAAGAAGTTAGGGCCTTGTTTTCGAAATGTAAATTTGGGATTTGACGGTCCATTTGAACTCGAATTTTGATAAATTTTATATATACGGACTCGTGGAGAGACGAGGAATCCGGTGATGTAAATTTTGTAATTTTTCGAGATTCGGGTCGTGGGCTCGAATTTTTCCAACTTCGTATTTTTTGGTGTTTTTCGAGTTCTTTCAATTGGGGTATGTCCCATTAGCTTATTATAACCTATTCCTTGTGGTTTTGGTCAGATTCCACACTCGAGGAGATCGATTTGCGAGGAAAGTGCAAGGCGAGCTAGGATTTTGGCCGGGTTGAGGTGAGTAATGGTTATGAATGATATACTAAGGGTTTAAACCTTGTATTTGCACTATGCGGTGCTATATTGAGATGAAACACGCGTGTGATGGGCGTGGTGATGTTACTGCTGGAGATTCGGACTTGGTCCATCCCGATTAATGACTTACTGTACTTTCTGACTGAGATTGAGCTTATATCTGTATATTTTGGGCTAGTTGCCATGTTTGGGGCCTTGTGCCGATCTGTAAAACCCTTAGGTAAGCCCGTTGAGCTAATTGACCTCACATTACCTTACCTGTTGAACACATACTCTCAGTCATGTCTTTAACTGTAAAACATAATCTGAACCGGTATTAGCAAATTGCACTCTAAATGAGAAATACCTAGGATTGAATACCCTGTCTTAGCTGTGTGGGCCCGTGAGGCCAAGTCTATATTGACTGAGAGGGGTCAAGGATCCCATAGTAAGGATATTTGATACATATCGGATCGGGTTGCACACCGCATCAGTATATACATATACATGTATTGGATCGGACTACACACCGCAGTAGTATATATATATATATATATATCGGACTACACGCTGTCACACCTCCTTTTTTCCGAAAGGCTTTACGGCTTTTACTACACCCCGGGGAAGGAATATAGTAAAGAAAGGAGTTTTTCCAATTTAAGGACAATCGAAATGAGATTCATTTTTATTTAAGATTCAGAGTCGCCACTTGGGAGATTTATGGTGTCCCAAGTCACCGGTTTGAATCCCGAATCGAGGAAGGGTTTGACTCTCTTTAACAGTTGCGAATTAGAAATCCAGGCAAAGAATTCTATTAACCCGGGAGAAGGTGTTAGGCATTCCCGAGTTCCGTAATTCTAGCACGGTCGCTCAACTGTTATATTTGGCTAAAATAGTTGATTTTGATATATATTATCCTATTTTTTGTAATTTTAAAATTAATTACTATTTTTTATCATTTTTTTTATTTTAGAAAGTGAATATCGTTTAACACATGTTTTCGGATCACGTCACATGAAATGCACCTGGATCCTTGACACATTCTTATTCGATGTTTTCGGATTAGGATTTGGGTTGCATGAAATGCACACCCGCATTTAGGAAAGTAATTTAATCAAAACGCGCCTAAAGCGACTAACGTGTTATATCTTTTGGGAAGGCCGTGAAATTCGCTAAATGGCCTATCCCGAATATTAAGTATTTTAAATATTTAATGAGGGTCCCACAACTATATATTTAATTTGGCGAGGCTCGTCTCATTTTTTTTATTAAAGGTTAAACTAAAGTAGTTAATTTTTTTTTATTTTTTGTTTCTAATAGTCAATTAATTCATGAATATAAATTCGAATCTTGAATTCAAGTTCGGGTTAAAACAAAGGATGAAACCTTTTAGCTTGAACCCGCTACCTAATTCAAAATCCGATTTCATACTTATGGATTAATTTTCCATATTCCTAATGCAATTTTCAGCACCAAAATGATTTATAGAGACTTTGGGCCTCAGGAGGTTTGGCCTAGTGATTTAACGAGTGGAAGCAAGAGTTTTCAGCAAAAGAGGCAAAGTAAGCCATTTAAATACAAGATTTTTACCTACCTATACCATATATGAAACCTTATTATCCTAAATATGCATAGTTTGTTAATTACCCGTCCAGTCCATGTTTTACCTGTAAATTTTGTACTATCCGATTAATAGACATTAAAAGGACAGAATATTCCCTAAAAAATGAGCTAAAATTAAGGATAAAATCTTGGTGTTAATTGATTCTACATTAAATTTAATTTTTAAAAAGGGAAAGGAGATTTCTCATCTATGTATTTTTCTCTAGAACTACAATTCAAATTCTCAAAAAAAAAAAAATGAACAATTCAAATTTTTGAGAGGAAGTTGACCAACTAATTGGATCAGAAGGTCTACAGAACAATTCAATTGCAATTTAATCTTATCAGAAGTTAATAAGAAGGTCTACATAACAATTCAATATGTTAATAAGATGAGAAGGTTAGTGTTGTTGGTCTGCTTTTCAACTAATCAAGTCAAGTGTTGATTTCGAGAGGAAGTATTGAAAAAAACGAACAATTCAAAGTTGAAAAAAAATATGTTCTTCCATATATTATCCACCATTGATAGCCATTAAAAAGCTTGAAAGCTTTGAATTTAAATTTGGGTTTTCAAAAATCATTATTTGTTTGAATTGGGTATTGTTGTAAATAATTCAGAATATGTTTAGGAGTTTATATCTCAATTTTGAGGGGTTTTGGTGAATATTAGACTTGGTTTTGACAGAATTTCACATTGAAACTCGTCTAAGAAGAAGAAGAAGACATATTTTCAGAAATTGTAGATAAGTTGTAGATAAATTGTAGAAATGTAGATAAATTGTAGATAAATTGTAGATTGGGAAGACTAAAACTTCTACAAGTCTTCTACCATTTTTTTCAAAAATGTCAATTATGCTACAATTGAAATGAGAATTAGGATATTAAAATTAAATATATTCATTTTGTATATATCTTGTAGTTAAATTTTTTACAAATAAACTATAAATCAGTTTAAGTATTGTATAAAGTTGTATTATTTTTAAGAGTATCTACAAAATTACTACATTTATACTACAATTACACTACAACCTTATGTCAAAAAAAAAAATGGTGACAATAAAATTTGTTTTTCATCTACAGAATTTCTACAAATAAACTACAATTGCACCCACACTGTCAACTTTATTGTCTTCTCAATTGAAAATCCATTTCAATATAAATCAATTCCTTGCGACAACTCCAATAATTTCCAAATCACTACAAAAGCTGTGAAAGAAGCATATGAAAATGCCGAGAAATTAAACATAAAAGTTAAAGGCTTGATTTTGACCAACCCATCAAATCCTTTAGATGAATACAAAGTTTGAATTTGATGAAAATGGTGGGGGAAGTGAATGAAAGTGATGGGAATTGTGGGTTGCTGCTATACGAATAAAGGGGGAAAGAAAACTGAAGAAAGAAAAAAACGTGGGGGAGGAATTCACTGTGGGAAAAACATGTGGTGTGTGTGTGGGGGGGGGGGGGATTAACTGTGTGGATCAGAGAGAAACGGGTAAAAATATTAATTGGAAACATTAAATGATAGTATAATTAAAGCCTTAATTTGAATTATGGTACATAAATTGAAAGTTGGTATGCTTAAATGTAATAAACACAATCTTAAATATGGGAAGTAATAAGGTTTGCTATATGGTATACATAGGTAAAAATCCCTTTAAATACTAATGAATTATTGGCCATCTCAATCTTGGGCCCAAGTCCGAGTGAATATAGAGAAAACTACCCTCTATAGCCCCTCAAAATTTTAATAGCCCATGTTTTGACCCACTTTCAAAAAATGGCCATTCGGCCTAAACATATTGCATATACTAGCCGAACATAATGAGTATGACAACACAAGTGCTTGTAGCTTGGGTAGAGCGCCTATTTCCTAAGCAGATGGTCGTAGGTTCGACCCCTACCTAGCGCAATGGAGAAATTTTTTTTTGCAATGTATAAATATTGTATCCTAAGTTCGATAGTGTATCATTGGTGTACATTGAGCCTATCTTAAATGCGCTTGTGTATCTAAAGTGTATATATTTGTGTATCCCAAATATAACTTGTATCGTGAATGTATAATCTGTCTAAAAATGTATAAAAATTATGTATAATGTGTATTTTCTAATATTTTGGAGTGTATCATGTATTTTTGTATAGTGACAACCGTTTTGTATATATTTATATAGTAACATCTATTTTGTATATTTTTTGTATAGTGACAATCTATTTTGTATATTTTTTGTATAGTTACATCTATTTTGTATGTATTTAGTATAGTTACATCTATTTTATATATTTGCTGTATAGTGACAATCTATTTTGTATAATACCAATTTATATTTTATAGTGACAATCTATTTGTTGATTTTGTCGATTTTGTATAAATTTCACAATTTAAGAACGAAATCTCAACTGTATCAAGCTGATTGTAGGCAACAATTGTGCAAAAACTTTGAATTTCAGCGTGAATTTTTGGGAGCTCTTCTCTGGGTTTAAACTTCCTAAACCCTAGAATTTTTTTTCAGAAAATGAATAATTGGGCGGCTTTTATAGTGTTTGAGGTTGAAGATCTCATACTGAAAACGTGAATTTAGGATAGAAAATCGTTTTCTCCTTCTTTTCTTTTCGTTTCCGTTGAATCATATAAATTGCAGCTTTTCAATTGCTAACATTTGTTATTTTTTTTAGGCTATTACTTGTAAGTGGTTATTTTGTGGCTATCAGCTGATATAAGTTTGACCCTAATGACTACAAATGAATTTTTCTCGTGAATTAGACCTGGGCCTCCTGTTGAAGCATTGGCCCAAATGGCCCACAGGGACTGTTAAACTTTGACCGTTAATCCAAAACTGGCCTCAATTTAACTTGAACTATTAAACATTGATATTGCTTGAGGTCATTCAACTGTGTTTGACAAATTTCTTTAAAAAAATATTTGATGCAAATATTATCAATATGCTCATGTTAATTTTTTTTTAATAATATTGATTGCCTATTTAATGATTGCTCATTGATGACGCCTGAACTATATATTACTAATAGTCCAATCAAAACCAATACAAAATGTTTCCACACAGTTTCAACATTTATCACTTAGAGTTTTAGCAATTCACATTTCACGCTAGAGCTAAACTCATAGCCATACAAATATAGAACAAAATTCTTATAGTCCTAACAATCCTTTATTTTCTACAACTGAGAGTATAATGAGATTTTTAGCTAAGGTACACAAATGTGAGATTTAAAATAGAATACTCACTTTTACAAACAAAACAGAGAAAACAGAGATCTCAATTCACTATTGGTTTTGCAGAAAATATATACAAACTGATTCAATTAACAGTCCAGTATTACATAAAAAAACCAACTCAAGTACACAAAGTCATGAAACATCTGAGTAACGAATTACTTGCATATGACATAAAAAAAACAAAATTCAAAAATCAGCCTCAATAACTGTGTCACGACCCAATTTTCATACCTGATCGTGATGACGCCTCTCGAGAAGACAAAGCAGCCAACAATCCCAAATCCTTTTTATTGCATCTATCGAACATAAATAAATAGAAATTCCGACTTATTGATATTTAAATCTATTAATATCATCTCAATACTACATGATCGGGGTGTCACAAGTCATGAGCATCTAGAGAGTAAGAGTGTTACTACTGGCCAACAAAGTATAGATAAATACAAGATAAAACTGGAATACAAAATAAAGAATGGTGCCGCGAACGCTAGCGGTCACCTGGCTCAACTACCACCATAAAGTCTTATGCCCTGCTAATAACCCGCTATCGGGTGAACAATACCTGCAACTGCACGCAAGGTGCAGGGAATAAAGTGAGTGCTTCCAATTCAGTGGTAATAAAAGAGAATAATATCTGAGCGATAAGAAAATACGTATAGGCACACCAAAATGCTATACAAGACAATACAATCCCTTTGAAAAAAATCGTAATACGGTAAAAATTCTTTTGGAAAATCTCAAGATCACTTAAAAATATCACTTTAAAAATCTCTTTTACAAATATCCCTTTTTCTTTTTCAACAGCCAGCATATGAATACTATATCAGATAGAGCAGTCGGCTCACAAGTCGGCCCCTTGGGCACAACACTCCTCAACATGTAACACCAGGGTATCTGGTCAATAAGGAAAATAACAGTATGTATGCCAATGATATATGAGTGCTAATGTCATGACACGTAGTACAAACAAGAGTGAATGCAATGCATATGACCGTTGTGGCGTGCAACCCGATCTACACCAGACCTCCGAATTCGATTCCGATTTTTCTCCTAAGTCATAAATGATCCCCCGAAACTAGTCGAATCATCAGAATTCAATTCCGAGCTGTTTAACTCATCGGTCAACATTCGATTGACTTTTCCAAACTATTCTTCTCATAAGGAAGTTTATGGCATTATTTCTATCTAAATTCTCTCCGATTTGCTTCTAACTCTCCAAACACATATAAATTATCCTATTAAGGTATTAAATGAAGAAAATTGGGAGATAACTCCCGTAACGACGGGTCGGGTCGTTACGGAATGCATATAATTTAGTTTATCTTATGTTAAGCTAAAATATCATCATATATTTTTGAAAGTAAAAAATAACAAGTCTCATTTCAGTACAAAGTAACCAAAATTAAATTCTTTTTTCCTTGCTTAATAACCAATTATTTTTAATGTAGCATTTATTCAGGACGTCATATCGGTACTTTTAATAATTCAAACTTAAATTATTATTTCATTACATAGTAATCAAAATGTGCAGAATCTTATAACCAAATTAAAGTTATATGTAATCGAAGACAAACCAATAACCCTATAAATTAATTTTGATCAATTCTAATCTATCACAATCCTATTTAAATTTATTTAAAATCTATTTGGATTTTGTTAAAAGTGTCAGCCAAGTGGCATTTTTTCAATGCGTCATTTGGCTTAACCACATGCTTCACTACTCTCCTTTTAATATATATATATATATATATAATATATATATATATATATATATATATATATATATATATATATATATATATATATATATATATATATATATATATATATATATATATACCATTCATAAAAAGTATTGTATTATTAATCAATGAAAAATTCTAGAGAATGTTTCTTCAAAAGGAAAAGATATTTAATAATATTTTCTTTATCAATAAGTGACAACATTATATGGAATTTATAAATTTAGCTTTAAATATTAATTAGACATACAATTCTGAAGAATGTTCAAAAGGAAAGGGTATTTAATACTATTTCCTTATACAACTTGTTGCTAGCTCTAACAATTCATTAACAAAAAAATCGATTAGTAAGTATATACAAAATTCTAGAGAATGTTTCTTCGGAAGAAAAAGATATTTAGTTATACAATTCGGCAACATCTTTATGTAATTCAAAAAATTTAATTTAATTAGATACAAAAGAATATCAATTAATAACTTTTATTAATGTTATATAAATAGAATCCAACAAATAGATTATATTGTACCCAAATAAGATGTGATACAAAGCTTATATTAAATAAAAATTATTATTTTAAATTAAAATTAACGTGTAAAATACAAAACGAAAATTTAATTGATTACAACAACAACAACAACTACCCAGTATGTTCCCACAAAGTGGGGTCTGGGGGAGGGTAATACGTACACAGGCCTTACCCCTACCCGAAAGGGTAGAGAGGCTGTTTCCGGCCGACCCTCGGCTGAAAATTTAATTGATTGTTTCTCAAAAAAGATACATACCATAACTGAATTATACACAAAATTTAATTAAAGATACATATAGTAATGTATATTATACACAAATAAAGTTACATACAAAGCTTGTACTAAATAAAAAATTATTATTTTAACTTAAAATTAATGTGTAAGATACAAAACTAAATACCTACCATAACTTAGTTATACCATTTTTTTTTATTTAAAAGTACCTACAATAATGTATATTATACTCAAATAAGATCAAATACAAAATTTAATCAATTAAAGAATACTTCATCAATCTTTAATTGTTTCATAATAGACGTCCCTACCATAATTATACAAAAAAAGGTTAACTAAATTATACTACTTTAGGAATTTATTTTCAAATTAAAATCTACATTTAAGAATATAATATAGATTCTGAAAGTCAACACGTCAAATATATTTTCTATCATAATTAAAAACAAATTATTGAACTACTACTTTCATTAATTATGTTTTCATTTATAATTTAAATTTTTTATGTTGTCTTAAAATTGTCAAGTGACGTCATTTTAGCTTGTCACTTGGCTTAACCACATTACAAACTATCCCCTTTTAATATAATATAGATAAAATATTAGGAATGATTAAACTAAATGAATTAAAATTTATAATTTGCACGACTTTAAATGCAAAGAAATATAAACCTTTCGGTTAGTTTAGGCATGATCTTACATATGTGAATGTAACATTGACCATATTTCTTTGCCAAATTATGTCTTCATCAATGTTGTAATATTTTTGTTAAGTTTTGAGCATCGAGTTAACAATTCAGAAAGTGTAGTCATACATCGATAAACAACAACTTTGGTTGTGGAAGACAGAAATCATACAAATTTATCCAAAATTTGATCTTTGATGTTCGATCTTTGATCATTACATGAATTCATTTGTGAAATAAAGTTTCTAGCTAGAGAAAGCAAACAATTTCGTAAAATTTATGTGAAAAACGAGTTTAGTTTGCATTTGTTTAGATTTATATTCTAGAGAAAGATGGAGTTCCACGAGAATGCTTTGTTCGTAAAGCTCTTATTTTATTTTATATAATAAATTCAAGCTCATTGAACAGAAATAACAATTTACATATATTATAGAGTCTTAAAAATTGTGATTATTTTTTTCGGTTCCAAATAAAAATTTAAAAAATAGTGGTTGTTACTTTCATTAACTAATAGTAGCATACATTACTTTTATCACTTTTCATTATCATTTCAACTAATATTTCTTATTATTTTTTAATTTTATAATTTCCCGCGCCATCGCGGGTACGGATACTAGTTTTTCAATTTAACCCTAACCAGTCATACCCAGACGCCCCTCCCCCTCGCCGCTGCCGTCTCCGCCAGGTTCCAGCGGCAGAACCGGCGACCACCATCACCAGACCTCATTCCATCTCCCTCACGCCGGAATCCGGCAACGTTCAACAACACCCCAAACCCGCCATCAACGAACCATTCAGCCGATAACACCCATCGAGACCCCCACCCCCTTAAAAAAAACCAGCCGCCGAGACTCACCGGAATTCCTCCATAACCGCCAAACCAGTCACCTCACTTCATCTTCTCGTTCGAGGCTCCTAGTCACTGCAAGCTGTTCCCACAAAGTTCTGAGTTCATTTTTGGTTTCTTCTTTCGATTTTGGGGCTTCAGCGATGGAGTTTGATTGAATTGGGGTCGTTCCGAGCTGTTAGTGGCCTGCTGTTCCCGTCCAGATTCGAGTCCACGAGGTGCTACTTGAGATCTCGGATTTTCTGTGTTTTGTCCAACTATCGATTTTGGAACTCCGAAATTTCATTCTACAGAGTAAGGTCCAGTCCTATCCCATACTACTTTCTAGTGAGTTTTGTTTAAATGCATATTCACTATTAATTATTTGTTTGATTGGAATGAATTAGTTTATCCATGTTGAGTTGGTTTCTTGAATTCAATTCCATGATGTTTACTGAGATCTTGCTCACCTGAGTTTAACTTAGATAATATTATTGCTATTATGTGTAGTTAAGTGTGTTGAAATTGAATCCGCTTGAGAATTTCCGTGGGAGTGATTTTTGACCGTCTGTGTATTTGAGTGAATCTTCAATCATTTTCTAGAGGGCATTGTTCGGAATTCTTTTGTTTCTTGATTGTTCTGTTGGAAGATTGAGGTGTTTGTATTGAGTGAAAAATGTTGGGAACAAGTAGTTATTGTGTGTCAAGCAGCTGGCCAGACGAGATTTCGTGCATTGAAACATGAAAATGGAATTGATGGGTCAGCCACCATAATAGTTAGAGTCATAGCATGCTTTCAACCACTCCAAGATTGCCAGGTTAGTTATGGACATTTTGTATTCTTGAATAATAAGATTCTCTTTTATCTTTTTGTTTTCTGGAATCCTTGCTTAATCGAATAACTTTTACATTGTTCTTCATTTGCTTGTTGGAAGACATCTAATTTCCTTTTCTTTTTGGGTATTCCAATTCGTTGTACTCGTTGCTGTCCCTATTTGAGTATCCTTGCCTTTGGATCAATTCTAGTGCAAAAATTCACCGAGGTCTCCTCTTTACCTTACTTTTAATTGTTGGTAATATTACATGTCATCTTGTCTTTTAGCATGAGTATTGGATATTTTTATATAGTGAATGTGTTTGATTCTTTGTGTTTTGATTATTAGTTTGATACATCAAAATAGTAACGTTATTAGTTTTTCTGGGATGCCGTTGAGGGATGTTGTCTTTTGGTTCACAATGTTCTCTGGTTATTGTAAAGTGTGTGACTTTGTCAGACGCCTCTTCCTCTTTGGATCTAATGTATGAAATTATGGTATTATTATGATTGTGTGAAGTCATTAGGAAGTTTTTTCAGTAGTGGTAGGATAGAAATTGCACTACTTAATTTAAATAATAACAAGTAGTGGTAAACCAGAAATTCTAAGTAAGGAATTCTGTTAACATGAGAGAAGGTGTTAGGCATTCCGGGTTCCGTGGTTCTAGCAAGGTCGCTTAGTGATTTATACTTAGGTTCTAATATCAGTAATTAGACAATTTAATAAGCCAAGTATGATCAAAGCGACCGTGCTAAAACCACGAAACTCGGGAATGCCTAACACCCGTTAACAGATATAAACAAGTAAACTTTAGTGAAGATATTGTAGCTCCGATTTAAAGGGTTAGTTTTCGACAACTCTTAGGTTCCAGAGTTGTGGAAGTTTGAGGGCTTTGCCACACTATACTTAGTTTTCTTGTACTTTAGTTATCTCTATATACACGTGTGTGTGTCACCTTTTATTTTCAGTCACACAACTGTGATATGCTTTCTGTGTTCTGAACAGGTGAAATTTCATCTATTTGCTGGCAACAAAGGATTCCTTGTTTGGTCTAAGAAAGCATCAAGAATAATATATCATGGGACACATAACAGACTACTCAGTCCACGTCGTAGAATAATTGGAGTGGAAACAAAAAGCAAATAAGCTCTGCACTCTTAGATGAGTCTGCCCTCATCTCCAACGAAAAAGAAGCAGTGTGGAGGCTATCACCTGCTAGTTCTGAGGCTATGTCTTTGATTAGAAAATGCTTAACAAATTCTGCTGAACCATCATTTTCACTGTCCATACCGCTTCTGAATCTGTTGAGAGCGTGCAGAACTGTCAAAAACCTTAAGCAAGTTCACACCCACATAATCCAAAAAGGCTACGAGCAAGACCATTTTATCATCAACCAGTTTATATCGCTCTGTAACACCTTTTCCTCCGATGTCTCTTATGCAACAAGTGTATTTGAGCGTGTCATTCAGCCCAATGTTTATGTCTGGAATACATTGATTAAAGGGTATAGCAAACATTCATCCTTTGCTGATTGCTTCCTTATCTTGAAACAAATGAAAAGGAGTATGAATGTGATACCCGATAAGTATACTTTTCCTTCGCTGGTCAAATCCTGTTCTAGTGCCTTAGCTTTGAGGGATGGTCAGGCCATTCATGGGTTGATTGTTAGATACGGAACTGATAGCGATGTGTTTGTAGGATCCAGCTTGATTGATCTTTATGGGAAATGCAATCAGATTGAGTATGCACGTAGAATCTTTAATGAAATGCCTTTAAGGAATGATGTTACATGGACTGCTATGATTGTTGGCTATATATATTTTGGTGATTTGTCGCAAGCATGGAAATTATTTGATGAAATGCCCCATAAAAATATAGCCTCGTGGAATGCAATGATTAGTGCATTCGTGAAGTTTGGTGATTTGCTTAGTGCCAGGAAATTGTTTGATAGTATGCCTGGCAAAGATGTGGTATCTTTTACTACTATAATTGATGGTTATTCTAAGGCTGGTGACATGGTATCAGCGAGGCTCCTGTTCGATCAGTCTTTTGACAGAGACATAATATCCTGGTCTGCTTTGATATCTGGGTATGCTCAGAACGGGCAGCCCAATGAAGCTCTTAAAATTTTTCATGAAATGTTGTCAATGAATGTTAGGCCAGATGAGTTTATTATGGTAAGTTTGATGTGTGCATGTTCCCAATTAGGTCGCCTGGACTTGGCCAATTGGGTAGAACATTATATGAGCCGGAATTCATTTGATCTTAATCAAGTACATGTAGTTGCAGCCCTTGTGGATATGAATGCTAAATGTGGGAATATGGAAAGGGCGACAATGCTATTTGAGGGGATGCCTAAGCGTGATCTAGTATCATACTGTTCAATGATACATGGCCTGTCTATTCATGGTTGCGGTTCTCAAGCTGTAGTTTTCTTTGATAGGATGTTGAACGAGGGGCTTGTGCCTGATGATGTTTCCCTTAAGGTAATTCTGACTGCTTGTAGTCGTGCAGAACTTGTTAAGGAGGGTTGCCGCATCTTTAATCTAATGATAAACAAATATCCTGCTAAGCCTTCTCCGGATCATTATGCATGCGTAGTAGACCTTCTTGGAAGATCAGGAAAGCTTAAAGATGCGTATGAACTTATAAGGTCAATGCCCATTGAACCTCATGCTGGTGCCTGGGGCGCACTTCTAGGGGCTTGTAAGCTACATTGTGACATTGAGATAGGGGAGAAGGTATCCCATAGACTTTTTGAACTTGAGCCTCAAAATACTGGTAATTACGTACTTTTGTCAGACATCTATGCTGCGGCAAATCGGTGGTTAGATGTTGCGTTGTTGCGTCTGAAAATGAGTGAGAAGGGTCTAAAGAAGATACCTGGTTGCAGTTCGGTAAGAAACAATCCTTAAAACTTTGTCCTATTATTGTTCATGTCTTTATGTGCTGTTTAAGTGTTTTCCCTTCATTGGAAAATTAGTGTATCTGCTTTTATCTCTTACTGCACATTTTGAGTCATTTAACTATTTTCATTAGTTGACTTCTTCAAGAGGACTAAAATTTGGAACTGTTTTACTTATTGCTCGTAGGAATATAGTTTTAACTAGGAACGAAGTGATGTTTTTTTTTACTTATTGAATTACTTTCTTTGATCAGCCTGACGTTTTTCCCAATGTGGTTGCCTTTTATTATAATGTTTCAGCCTTCTTTGTCAACTAATTTCTATTATATAGAAGAGAAAGAGTTTCGACGTGTGAGTCTTATGTCATTTTAAAAAGCTCGAGGGTATATTAGTCCTTTCGCACCAATTCTTACCATATCATACACGTGGCTTATTTTTCTATGCAAAATGCTATGTGCAAGTTCTAAATGAGTCCAAGTGAGTTTTATAGAGATAACAATAACTTATTAGATTTCCTCCATTTTGTTTGCACTTTCAGATTTACGTTGCTTCCTAGAGATATCTTCATCTACCTCAAATTGCTTCGACTTGCAGGTATGTTTTTATTCAATTTTGCTCATGTTTTTTGCTATGCATTTGATAAATTATCAGTTACCAAAGCTAAATAGTGCACTCCTACACTTCATTGTACTCCAAATTCGGCAGAATTCACATTTTCTGTTGATTCCAACTTTGATCCATTCAACAGAGGCAAAATTCATCATTATGTGCCAATAAAACAGAATCCCCACTTTCTGTTGTCCCATTCCAACATCGATTCCAAAAAAGCTAACCAGAAAATTGAAAAGATATTGTTGGAAATTTGCTCTGTCAATTAGTTAATTTTTGGGTTGAGTTGGGGTGGACGAACGCTGCACCAAAGAGCTGTATGAAAGCAACTTAAATTGTACTGTAAACTTGGAAAGAACACTGTAATTTTGAGATTATGACTCTATACAGCGGTAAATTGATCCTTTTACCTCCTCATAGAAACACATGTAGCTCTGTTTTTCTTCAGCCCAATTTCTGCTTTTTTGCTCTCCTCGATTCTTCAAAATTGAGGCTGACTCCATTGATTGTTTGCTGATTTTTTCAAGGTGTTATGCATAGATTTCAGCAATTGTAAATCATATTCTTCGTAGTCTTTGGCCCTGTTATGGTCCTGCTGTTGAAACACAACTCAGTGAAACATGTTAAACTTCGGTTTCTTTATCTTCGAGATTATATATTTGTAGTTCTTTTTTGTCTTTTTTCATGTTTCTTTGAAAATTGGACATGCATTTGTTTATTTGTTGAAATGCCTCTTATAAAAATTCTCTATCTAGAAGCATACTCTACTACAATGCTGCACCGATGCACCTAAGGTGTTTGATAATATGCCAGAGGCAACTATAATCAATTTTTTATTTCTTTTCCTTTTTTCACACATGAGTTCTATAACTTATGCATCATTCAACAACCAAAAGGTATATGGTTTATTACTGCTAGATAGTATTAGCAAACAATAATATGTCATATGCTGTCATTTTACAGAATTGCTTTTTGAAATAATAAATTCCATTTGCTTCTATGTATATTTCTATTGCAATATTGCTACCTAGCTTTGCGTTAACAAAAAATTTGGATACAAAGAAATGTGATCATGCTCCCCATGTTATTATTGCCGTTACGAAGCCAATTTGGCTAGAGAAGAAGGAAGAAAATGACAACAATTGAGTTTTGTTTCTGTTATTTTATTTGTCAATAGAGAATTCTGTACTTGTCAATACAGTTGAGGAGCATATATAGTATAGCGTAGCTCACAAATATAAAAAGTTATTTAGTTAATGAAATTAAATTAACATTAATAGAAATGTCCATATTGTGACGATATATGTGACGAATATATGACCGATTACGTTGCTATAAGATTATAAGGCCTTAAAAAATGCTGACTCTTGGAACAAATATTGGTAATTTCGAGGCATTTTGTAATACAATTTTCAAGAGCAGTATGGTACTAAAGAGCAAGGGAATAATGTACGGAAAAGAGGTGATGTTGTAGAGTCGTAGCATGGTGAAATATGTTAAGCTTTTACCAACACAGATGAGAACTTTCATGATCCAACTGAAAGCATGTTGAAGAAGGCTAACCACTAAAATTAGTGAGTTGTGGTCAATTGACATACCTTACCTTTAAATCTATGAGTTAAATCATAATTATTTATTTATTCTTTAGGCACCATATTCTAACAACTTAATGAAAATGACCTGACAATCAAGAAGTCAAGATTATTTAGCTACTAAGTTTCACTTGATTCGTATTTTTGTTCTAAATGAATGTGACAAAATGACTTCTTATAATTAATTATATGAATGGTAGAAGTGACTTCTATATGTTTTAGTTTCTT
This sequence comes from Nicotiana noctiflora, assembly GCA_032618575.1. Lineage (NCBI taxonomy): Eukaryota > Viridiplantae > Streptophyta > Magnoliopsida > Solanales > Solanaceae > Nicotiana > Nicotiana noctiflora. The sequence goes on from JASVEL010010916.1 coordinate 83,416, forward strand.
TTATGGTGGTTATCTGAAAAGAAATAAACAAAAAAGTAGTACTTCTGTTCAATGGTTGAGCGTTGAGTTAAACTTGGATATATAGACACTTTGGATTACATATGGCGCAGTATTTATAAACTAAATTGAGCTTTGAGCTGTTTAGGTCATTCCGCCATGAATTTTGAGCTTGAGTCTCTTAATTAGTATGAACAATTTTCGATTAGTCGATGAGCATGGTTTCGATTTTCATTTCTGAGAATAGTTATTGCAGCTTACTATTTGTTATTGCTCACAATACACAAGAAGGAAGCACCCTCACACAAAAAGGGAGAAAAAGAATTAGAAGAAAAATTAACATCTTAATTAGTAGAAGCATTTAAAGGTATTTGTCTATGATATTCCTGCTCTGTCACCTCAAAATAATTGATGAGATCACTGCAATATGTTCCATTCACCTAAAGAGATGATTTGAAGTCGTCGCTACTTTCATTATATGATAGTGGTGTCTTTTTTAGGTTGATCACGCATTAGGACTATCAACAGAATGGTCTCGCCAGACTCTATGCCTTACCAATAAACATTAATATGCTCGAACAACTTTGTAGTGATTATATTTCTTTTAGGGTAAGGGCAAGCTAATTTGATAATATGAGTATGAACTTATTGGATATCAGTAGTTTATTCAGCTTTCCTTGAATTTGTTCAACAATTTATTTTTTGAACTTACTATTTCTACTTTTTTGGGATAATATTTGTTTTTCCTGTTATATGATTTTATCTTGATTTCTAATTCTTTTTGTTCGTTCACATGAAATGCAATCTTAATTTATGTCTTTTTATTATTTACTTTGTTTGATTAACCATGAAAATGATGGAAATGAATAATCTTATTGAAGAAATATTTATGGAACTTGGAGTTACCAACTAAATCAAAAGGATATGAATCTAGGGCGAGATTGATATAACTAGGCTGCTACAGATAATTGCTTAGTCCCTCTGATAGGTGTAGTGTCTCCATTTCCCATGGCTATAGCTTGCTACTGGTATAATATGTCAATATTCATATGTCTATTACGCAAGGAAAAAATTGATGGACTAAGCAATATTGCTTTAGGTACTGCTCTTATTCTACGATCAAGGCAGGAGGAGTATTGCATGTTAATCCATGCAGTAGTTCTTTGGAATATGGACTAAAGGCTAAAATTGTTTACTCTATCTGGTTTAACAATAATTTATGGAGATGTGACATCCTCTTTCTTCATTGTGATATTAATCACTAATTAGATCTTTGTCATAGAATATCTAATCAATTGGGCAAACAAAGTATGAGATATATGAAAATGATATTATATTTTAATTGATTTAGAAGGAAATCTTAATAGCCGTTCCAATGGAACTTCTTTCAAATTGGTAAGCCAGTGGAGAATTTGCAAACTTCCGACAAGTCCTTTTGGATTCAAATAGAGGTGTCCAGGGTCCCATAAGGTGAAGGATGCCTACTACTAGCTAAACTTTTGTGATAGTATTATTCCCTGCATTTCAATTTATGTGAACCCATGTGACTGGGCACAAAGTTTAAGAAAAAAAAAAGAAGATTTTTGAACTTGTAGTGTAAAATAAGGCACATATGTTTTGTGTGCATAAAGGTAAATTGTTTCCAAATAAGGAAAGGGGTTATTCTTTTTTGCACAGAAAATAGATTCACATAAATTGAAACGAAGGCAATACTACATATCACATTGCACCAGCTGAAAGCACTCACAAAAATAGTTTTATACTAAGTACCTTATTCATCGGCAAGGAGTTGATAGCTAGGACTTCAACGCATATGGTAGTTGTCATGGCAATGATGACATTATGGCTGAGTACTTCCACCCACATTTACTTGGTATACAAGCTTTTAAAGGGGGAATTGGCAAAAAACTATTTAGATTTCCATTGGAGGAACACTCTATATTTGTTGATGCTACAGAGATACATTCCTCTATTGGTTTTCTAATCTTTCTATTGTGCCTACGGGTGTATTCTGGGCCGGTCCCGGGCCTAAACGGGCCTGGCGGGCCGGTCCAGACGGTCCTGGGCCTGGTGGTCTTTTTTTGGCGGTCCCGGGTTTCGTGGGCTTGGTGGGTAAGACCGGCCCGTGACGGGCCTAAGCCCACATGGTCCTGGGCCTGGCGGGCTTCGTGGGCTTTTAATTAAAAAAAATTTATTTAATAAGTATATATATGTTAACTATATATATGTTAAGTGTATATATATATATATATATATATATATATATATATATATATATATATGGTAAGTATATAAATGTTAAGTATTTATATATGTTAAGTTTATATATGTTAAGTATATATATATATATTAAGTTTATATAAGTTAAGTATATAAGTTAAGTTTATATATGTTAAGTATATATATATATATTAAGTTTATATAAGTTAAGTATATATATATATATATATATATATATATATATATATATGTATTAAGTACTTATATTAAGTATATATATAAGTTAAGTTATATATATAAGTTAAGTTATATATATAAGTTAAGTTATATATATATGGTAAGTATGTATATAAGTTAAGTATATATATATGTTAAGTTTATATGTTATGTATATATATAATATATATTATGTATGTATATAAGTTAAGTATATATATATGTTAAGTTTATATGTTATGTATATATATAATATATATTATGTATATATATTATATGTATATGTATGAAATAGATATATATTATGTATTAAGAGATAAATCAAAAACTTGTGTAATAATTTTTATTACTAAAAATGACATATCTTTATTAATCTTCTCTCCCCCAATGGAATGAGCACAACAAGGTACTAATACCACCATTAAAAGGAAAAAAAACTAAATAAGATGTGCCAAAGTACAATTTACAACACAATCTACATATCTCTAACAAATCTCATAAATCCTTCAAGATTTGGAGGAGGTTCCGTTAGCGGTGGTGGAAAAGAAGCTTGTTCATCACCACTTCCCGGCGAAGCAGCATCCTCTTGCAAGTTCAGCTATCATTTCTTCGTAAGCTTCATCCACTTCCGGTTGTGATTCCGCAAGTTCAAAGTTTCTTCTTTCCGAGCGGATCCAATCTCTAAATAGCACTGATTTGTCCAAACTCTCCGGAAAATACATTTGTAGCAGTGTGAAAATGTTCTAAAAACCCTATAAGAGTTTTAACATTAGTCCAATCTTGGGTTGTAAGCATTTCATCATCATCCACACCCCCAACCCGAGCATTGAACGTTGCATTAATAGGGTTCCTATATTCGTAAGCAACTACTAAACTTTCGTACATATAATTCCACCTAGTGAGGCAAGGTTTAGGAACCTTTCTTTCTCTAAGGCCATATTCATCACATTTTTTATAATACTCCCTAAGTCTACTTCTGCGGTTAGAATAAAAAAGCCAATTAAGAGCCATTCTAACATTTTCAATTTCTACATTTAAAATTCGCATACCATCACCGACAATTAAATGATAAATATGACAAATACATCTAACATGAAATATATTACTAAATGCAGGATTTAATGTGTTTGTAAGAATGCCTACTGCACTAGTGTTACTAGAAGTATTATCCATAGAAATTGACATTATTTTATCATTAATGCGGAAATATCTACAAATATCACCAACAGTGTTAGCGATAAACTTACCTGTGTGACGGGAGTTAATTATTCTATACGCAAGAATGCGTTTTTGCATTATCCACTCCTCGTCAATCCAGTGACTAGTAACAGTTAGGTAGTCACAATCATTATTACTTCTACCAATATCGGTGGTAATAGAAATTCTATTAGTTATATGACTAAATAAATACCACAAATATTGTTCGTATTCATGTTTAAATTTATATATATCGACCTTAACCGTTGCACGAGGCCAACCTTTATAAGTAGGATTAAAAACTTTTCTAATATAATGCACAAAATTAGGATTAGAAGGAAAAGTATACGGTAAACACATAACGGTAACCATCTTTGCTAATTCTTCCCTATCTTTGTTTGGATCGTAATATAATATACCTTCGGTGACAGTGTTTATTCCAGGTTGAACTAGATTAGAACCTGTACTAGGGTTACCCGCTTTTTCTACATTTGTCCCCTCTAGCTGTGCTTTTAATCTGTTATATTTAGCTTTTTCAGTAGGGTGTGTTTGTATGTGCCTAGTCAAAGTACCCGTGCCACTACGCTCTCCAGTATATTTATGAACCAACAATTTTTTACAATTTTTACATTTAGCCTTATTTTGATCTCTTAGTTGAGTAAACAATTGCCAAACTAATGAGGTTTCTTGGCGTTTAGAAGGTTGTCTATTAAAAGTCGGTGTTTGTACGGGTGGGTGTTGTGGTTCAGTTGGGTTATTAGCCGGACTAGTAGGTGTGTCATCTAAATCCGGTTGGGTTTCATCTACATCTTGTTGAGTTTCATCAAAATCCTCTTGGGTTTCATCAAAATCCAATTGCCTATGAACTTGTAAATTAGGATAAAGAGCAGTCATAATTTCATTATCTAGTTGATCTTCTCGTGAAATATTATGACAAAATTCAGTATCGCTAAATTGAAAACAGGGATTATCACTATCAAGAATAATTGGACCACTAGGACGGGTAGGTCGGGGAATCGGGGGAAGGTTAGTTGGTTGACGACGACTTTCACCCATTTTAGCTTTTCCCTTAGCACTAACATTTTTTTCAATGAAAATGCCATTTTAATTATAGTTATGCAAACAAAATCACACAAAATATATTCTTAAAAATTAAGAGTTGGAACGACTTTACCGAATTGACGAACAACTTCTTCAAAATTGAAAATTGCAAATTGTTGAAGACTTGAAGACTTGAATACTTCAATTCACCAACTTCACAAAATTTCACAAAATTGGAATAATAATATAAGCAATTGAGAGAGATTAAGATAGATTGACGAATTGGTGAGTTAAAATGAAAGAATGGGGGGTATTTATAGTTGAGAATTGGGAAAAAGTGTAATTATATAAAGTTTGGGGACCATTTGGCTAAATTTTAAAGCCAAAAACGGCTATTTTTGACCTCCAACGGCTAGTTTATAAATCTGGCCGTTGGGCCATTTTTAAAATTTTTTTTTTTTAAAAATAATACCGTTGGGACCGTTTGAGGCCCGCCAGGCCCGCGAAGACCGGCCCAGGACCGCTAGCCGGTCCCGGTCTTCGCGGTCCCGGTCTCGCGGTCCTACACGGTTGGACCGGCCCATCACGGGCTTTAGGCCCAAAGGAAAACCGGCTCGGCAGGACCGGCCCACCAGGACCGTTGGGACCGCCAGGCCCGCGGTCCCGGTCCGGTCCCGGTCCTGAACCGGCCCACATTACACCCTTAATTGTGCCTTTGTTTTAAGTTATTTTACATTGAGAAAGAGTTCCTTTATACGTTTCACCTTATAAAAAGAAGTATTTTTTATACAATTCAAAATTTGTAACATCAAATTGCTAGTTGTTTCAAAGCTTATTTTCTGTATTCCTTAAATAGATTATACTTTCAGGAATAGAAGTCTGTTGCACAAGACATCTATGATATTGGCGGAAGAGAATATGGAAGTGGAGGTTCCCAAGATTTTGACTGCCTATGGTCCCATTTTCTGGTGAGTTGCACTGCTACTGGAAATATTTATTGATTTCTTTATGTTTCTGCTCTGTAGCATATTTTAATGAAGTAAACTGTGGTAGGAATGAAATCCCTGTAGTGAAGGTAGGAGCGAGAATTGTCCCTCTTATGTTTAAACGGTGGTGAGCATTCACAAACCGTGGGAATTGCTATATTGGACTGTGCCTTTGTCTGAATAGTGAATGCATCAATTTTCTTCTCTTTTTTCTCTTTCGGTAAAGCGACTTGCATTCCAGGTTTAGACAAGAGTTGAGCACACCTTTTAGAGTGATAGGTTATTACTAGGGGTGGCAAAGTGGTTCAAAGAAAACAGTTAACCACCCATATTATCCACTAGAAAATGAGTTGGATAATGAACTTTTTAAAAACGGATCAAATATGGATAAGAGCCATATTATCCATTTAAAAAATGGATAACCAATGATTAACCAATGGATAACCAATGAGTCTAACTTTTACATTTGTAAAGCCTCAAATTGGGGATTCCTTAAGTTAGGGAGACTAAGAATTCTCCCAAAAGTGATCATATAGAAGAAGTCATGGATAATACGGGTAACTCATATTATCCGCCGGTTAACCCGTTTTTTTATCCGTATTAAATATGGGTCGGGTCGGATAGTTGATCAGTTTTTCATTACTCATATCTGATCCGAACTATATCCGACCCGACCCGCCCGTATGCCACTCCTAGTTGTTACCTCGGTTAAGGCTCCTCAATACATTGATGGCTAAGCTATTGTTCTGCTAAGCATGTATCTGATATTTACACATCTTATTAAGTTTTGATTATTTCCTACTGTGTCTCATCACAGATTAAACGGTTTGTTTCTTTTTCTCAATACTGTTTGCCATTGTTCTTGATGATACAATAAGTTTGCTGGATTTCATAATGTTACAAGTTATTTCAGAATGTAATAGGGTACAAGAGCTATCAGCAGTTTAGTTTATGACTCTGTTCATGTTGGGCCCGTGCTTTTGCACGGGCTACACCATACTAGTCTATATATTAGAAAAGCATGAGTTTCGACATGGTTGCTTATGTGTGTACAATTCAAGCTGGGGGTATTACAGTCATTTAGTCATTACCTGCTTTAGTTGTACAACTGCACTTACCTGTCGACGATGTGTAACTACACGTCTTTTAACCTAGAAATGAGTAGCCACATACTTGTTCTTTTCTATTTTGCTTCTATGGCTCAAAATCAAAAATCTTCAGGAGCCTCTTCGATTCTCTTGCTTTCTAGCTGTGAGTAGTTCTGCTAATTTCTCTGGGTTTTATAGTTTTTCTACACTAATTAATTCTTCGTTCTTATAATTTTGTTTCCTGTTTTATTGTACTATATTTACTTCTGATTCTTGCAATGCAGATTTTCTAGCAAGATCACAAAATTATTGACGACTATTCACCGATCTATTGGCAAAACTTTGAAAAATGTTATGTGTTTCTTGGCCTTACCTTTGACTTCTCATACTTTACTCTGGGTATGATACTTTCTTATCTTCTTCTTTGTCGAATCCTCCTAATAACTTCTCTACATGATTGCATTGAGTTGCTTCTTTTTATTTCACATTCACTCTCTGTCCGGAAATTTGCTTTAGCATATTCAATTTATCTTTCCAATCTCCAACTTGATCAAATCAAGCATTACCCCCTTTTTCCCATAATCTCTTATTAGTTAGATTATGGTTGTTGAACTATCATGGGATTTATTTTTTTGGGTTACTTGTAGAGTATTAGACTAGGATTGCTTTCAACAATATAAAGTTGTGCATTCCTGTGACTTGGAGGAAAATATATAGGTTTAGAATGCTTATAGAAGGTATTATGAAGCAGTATTAAAATTTCTTATTTATGTTCATCAAAATACAATTGCTGAATTTTGTGTCCCCTATAAGTATGCAAAGAAACCAAATTGGATTAGTTTGTACTTACTACATCGGTACATCCATTCGTTGGATAATAATTTTTTTGCTTATTAGTAGAAGAAACAAAAAAGACTAGGTTCTAAAACAGTTCTTAATATGATATTCTTAGCTCTGGCAAGAGAGGATTTTTATGTTCTCTTTGATGTTCAGGTTTCTCTTGTTGCTGTAATTAAACATTAACACTTTTAGCATGGGTTATGGTTCTTCATCTTACTTCTAAAGATATTATATTTGTTGATTGAAGGTTTATCACTTAACAGTTGCTACAAGCCCCATGTTCTTCTGTACTGATTGTTTTTCACTTCTTATGTACTCCTTGTACTTGTAGCATCTAATTCTCCATATCTCTGCTTGAATCAGATCTTTCCCATGATAATGGTGCTATGGTTAAGTTAGTCATGTATAAATCATCAGCTGCTGTTTTAAATAAGTTAATTTTTAAGACAAATTCACCCTATTATTGTTTAAAAACATAATTCATTTCTATTTATCTAACTAGTTGCAGTAAGCCCGTGCTGAGCCCGGGACCAAATTCAAGGTCAAAACGTACTACATATGATTAAAAAGAACAATTTATATTATATTTTTAAGTTTTCACCAAATATCGTATTTCTCCTAATAAAAAATAATCGAGCATACTCAAATTATAATAAAGATAAATTTTTAATACACCAGCTCGTTTTCAGTTTGGTATTCCTTGTGAATCCCGGATTGCTATACCATGTATCATATTTAAGAGATTTTCTTAGATCTCGTATCAACACACAAAGAAACTTGGAATAACATTACTTAAGTTCCTACAATCTTCTTAACCAAAAAAAATACTCCATCCGTTTCAATTTATGTGAACCTATTTGACTGGACACGGAGTTTAAGAAAAGATGACTTTTGATCTTGTGGTGTAAAATGAGGCACCTTTATTTTGTGTGGCTATAAATCATTGCATAAAGGTAAATTGTTTCCAAATAAGGAAAGCGGTCATTCTTTTTGGCACGGACTAAAAAGGAAATAGGTTCACATAAATTGAAACGGAGGGAGTATATAAATGTCCACACGCCAAAAGAGTTTTAAAATATTAGGCTTAATATATTTTACTCATCTTGATAAGAGGGGTTGCTTGATGGTAAGCAACCTTCACTTCCAACCAAGAGGTCATGAGTTCGAGTCTCTCCAAGAGCAAGGTGGGAAAGTTCTTGGAGGGAAGGATGCCCGAGGTCTATTTGGAAACATCCTCTCTACCATAGGGTAGGGGTAAGATCTGCGTACACAGTACCCTCCCCAGACTCCACTAAGTGGGATTATACTGTGGTGTTGTTGTCATCTTGTTAATATTTGATCCTTTTCACTTTTAAAGGATGCGTTTTTGCTATTGTAGCGACAAAACTATGAAGACCAATATATAGGAGTTTGGATGCTTACATGTTTTTCTTTAATTTGTGAAGGTAAAAGGTACATAAAGCTATAGTACTTCAACAGTTCGAATTATAGAACCAAACATTTTAGTTAAGATGCAACCATGACTCCATTTGAAGGTTAGTATAGGGTGAGAAGTGATTGTAGAAAGATACTATGTACTATCTCCTGTAAGAAACCAAAGAGTTACAAAATAGACTTAAAAGTGGTATTGTTAACTCAACACCCACAGAACTGATAGAGAAAAAAATAGCAACTTTAAGGGCAATGGTTTTGAAAACTTGAATGTGAGGACAGAAAAAAAAAAATTCTATTTCCCTTTATTATAAATAAAATATTAAGCTAAAAAATATTTATTTGCTTCTAAACATTATTAAATCAAGAGAAAAGAAATATGTAACACACTTTAAAATTGGATAATTAGTGTAATGTTTAATAAGGATAGCTATTTAAGGGAGAGTTGGATGTGAGATGATAGTAATAATCATTAATAGGAGCTATTTAAGTGGGGCTCGTATAATCTTTCTAATAGAAAATATGGGAATGACAAATTTACGTGGGGTCCATTTATCATAATAGCCTTTAACCTTGCTTAACGTGTAAATTACAAATTCAATAAGGCCGACAAGTGAGGCTTGCTCAATGGTAAGCACCTCCACCTATGACCGTTAGGTCCTGGGATCGAGTCACGCTGGAGGAGAAGTGTGGAAACACTATAGATCCTCCTAATTTGGGAGGGCTTTTAAAAATAAAAAAAATAAATAAATAAGGCCTACTGTTGCAGCAAACTCACACGTGTCACCGAGACATTAAATAATATGGCAAGTTGTAAACCATAAAACAACAAGTAAATTTGACATTAAAAATAAGATCAAGACATAAAAGTAATTAAGTAAAAAGTTTATACTCCCTCCGTTTCAATTTATGCGAACCGATTTGACTGGTCGCAAAGTTTAAGAAAAGAGAAAAGACTTTTGAACTTGTGGTGTAAAATGAGGCACATATATTTTGTGTGGCTATAAATCATTACATAAAGGTAAATTATTTCCAAATAAGGAAAGAGGTTATTTTTTTTGGCACGGACCAAAAAGGAAATAGGTTCACATAAATTGAAACGGAGGGAGTACTTTTTTTTTGGAAATGTACGCGAGGACTACAAAAGCCCTTTGATTCTCCCTTATTATATATAGTAATTAATTATACTGAATTGGAGATTTTGCCTGTACTGTTATAGTATGGTCTATTTATATGTAACAGATAATAAAGGTACACTTGATAGAGGAAAAGTAAGAGATATTAAATTTGTGTTCAGCATTACATAGAATCGTCCTACAACTTTAAATTATATGCAAGCATGTTAACAACTGTTTTTCTCATTTTAATTTACCAGCTTGACGTTGGGGTTTACCAAAATAATAGTTCCCTATTGGTAGTGACAGTGTCTGGTATCTTCATTTGTACAAACTATAAAGACAATATGTTGCTATATACTTTTGTGTCTTCAGCTCACTCGGACCTTTCACTTGCAACTTCTACAAATATTTGGATATACTGTTTGATCAGACTTATAAAGAGTTCTGGAAGGCAATTGGTAGTAATATTGTGATATTCTATGTTGTTTGGAAGTTTAATATTGAAGGCTAAAAGTAAGATTAATAGTTGATTCTTCAACTACACTTACTGCTCTGTTGTATCCAGTGATTAAAAAAAACGCTCACTTCCTCGCTTTAAGCGGGAAGCGAGGCGTGAAGGGCAGCACGAAGCGACTCTGGTACGAAAAAGACGCTCGCTTCTCGGTAAAAAGCGAGAAGCGTCCGCTTCTATTTTTAAAATTAACCCAAGCCCTATTTTATTAAAAAACGAGGTTTCTAAACCGTAAACACTGTCTGGACTTCTTCAACAGCAGAGATTTCTTCTTCTCTTCTTCATCAACTTCTGATTTCTGAAATAATCTCAAAGCATCTGTTCTTCTTCTTCTTCTTCTTCAACAGTACAGGTATGTTCTGCTTCGGCACTTTTGATTTTCAGTCTTCTTCTTCTTATTCTTTTTCTTTTTCTTTCTAAACGTCCAAGTGGAGGCTTGCATCAGGAGCGGGATGGCCGAATTGGAGGCTTGCTTCAGGAGTCCTGTGTGACAAGAAAGTGCCACTGAAACTCAAGGGAAAATTTTATAGAGCTGTGGTTAGACCTGCCATGTTGTATGAGGCGGAGTGCTGGCCGGTGAAGAACTCTCATGTTCAGAGAATGAAGGTTACGGAGATGAGGATGCTCAAGTGGATGTGTGGACTCACCGGGTTAACAAAATGCAGCAATTTATTCGAGAGAAGGTGGGGGTGGCCCCGGTGGATGAGAAGATGCGTGAAGCGAGGCTCAGGTGGTTCGGGCATGTGCGGAGGAGAAGTCCCGATGCCCCGGTGAGAAGTTGTGAGCGACTGGCGGTGGTCGGCGTGAGGAGAGGCAGAGGGATGCCTAAGAGGTATTGGGGAGAGGTGATTAGGCATGACATGGCTAGGATGCATATTTCCGAGGACATGGCCCTTGATAGAAAAGTCCGGAGGTCTAGTATCAGGGTTGTAGGATAGGGGCTCCTAGAATTTTTTGTACTCCTTTCCCGGGGTTGGGTGAGGCTTGTCAGGGCGACTCATAGATGATTCGTGCATTGGATTGTGTCCCTCTTATGGTAGTAATTTATGGTAGCTATTGTTTGATATTATTGCATGTCATTTTATGTATAATTCTTATGTTTAGATAACTATTTATGCGATTTCTGCCGGAATTACTAATGCTCTTTTGTTTTTGTTTTTGTTGTTGTTTCCCCTTTCCTTCTCTAAGCCGAGGGTCGATTGGAAACAGCCTCTCTACCCTTTTGGGTAGGGGTAAGACTTCTACATATTACCCTCCCCAGACCCCACCTTGTGGGACTATACTGGGTAGTGTTGTTGTTGTTGTTGTTGTTTCTAAACGTCCAAAAAGCAGCTAAATGATGGACAATTTTTTTGAGAAATTTCTGCCAGTTTTTCCAGTTTCTGCCCAATTAATTACGTGACCAACTAGTTGAGTGGATAGTTCCTCGACGGTGAATAAGTATGCGTGGAGTACTTAAAACGTTCCCTTGCATGTTTCCACACCTTATGCAAGAAAGACGAGCCCCAAAAGCCTAACACAAAAATATTTGGTCAAGTCTGTGTGACATTAGAAATAGGCTTGCCTTCTAGAAGATTGTCGTTTTGGATCACCCACTCTAGAAGAATGATAAACTGTCTGTATATTTGAGTCAATAATCTTGCTTGCATCGGCTCATGATAGTAATCAGGGCATCCCCACTGATGCTTGTTGTATTTACTGTTTCCTCTTCAATGCTTAACGATACACCAGGTGTATCGGGCATATATAAAAGTAAACAGATAAATGGTCCTTTTTCTTCCTTTATTTTGTTCTTTTTGGCTTTTCATTTTCTTTCCTCTGCCTTGGATTGGGGGGGGGGGGGTCCTGATGAACAAGGGATTCTTATTTGTCAGCTGTATGTTAAGTGCCCTGTGTATCCGGATAGCACTGTATCTTATCAGGTCATAGATTCACGCTCAAAGGATATTTTGTATGGCTTTAATCAAATATTCAAGAATGCCAAATTATATTTTGACATTTGCTATTTACTACTCACTCTTAACTGACTTACGGGGACTTTGGAATACTTTGCAGGGTCCATGTGCTATATGTCTGGTTCCATCCAAATGGAAAATGTTTATGCCACTGAAAATGAAGCAGGTGTTTGGCAATGGCTTTTTGGAAAGACTATTACAAGCATAGTTCTTTACAATACAGGTACAGCTGATGGATTTGTCGGAATAGCTGCTCTTCTCTGGCAAGAATCCTTCCGGTTCGTTCACGTTCGAACTATATTTTCATCTTGTTTGATTATACAATCTTCTTTTGTGAGTACACCCTTGTGCATGTGCACAATCTGGAAATTGGGGATACAAGTGCAGGATAATCAACCACCAATAAGTATAATGTCTTATTTATTCTTGCACCGGGGTATCTAGAAAGGTATTAGGTGGAGAAAATTGTGAGATTTCGTTACCTATTGTTAGTACGGATGATTCTGTTTACATATGCTATTACTAAATAAATTGGTGTTTCTTGCGTCTGTTATTGTTCCCACACAGATTGATTTAGCAAAGTTTGTAGGTGAAATCTTATGCCAGGTAAAGATAATTTTTTATCTTAATATCCTTTTTAGTTCTTGCAAATAGGTCTCGTCCTTGTAAGCCCGGTCTTGTTTGCTTTAAGTGTTTACCAGTTAAGTATGCTTTCTACCTTGACATATGACTTCAAGAATATTATTTTGTAGCCAGATGCATTTCTCTGCTCCATTAATGATGTGAAAGTCAGTAATTCCATCGACCAAAGGTCACATAACCTAAGTATTGAACATTTGCTTACAATTACATGTGTTGTCTATACCACATTTATTTTTATTTTTTTTAAAAAATTCCGCTTCACTTAAAAAAAGCGGGCACTTCGCTTCTCGCCAGGGGAGGAGCTAGAGAACTGAGTGCGGGTTCGACGAATCCAGTAATTTTGGTTCGAACCATGTATTTGTTTTAAAAAATTCATTGAATATGTATAAATTATTATTTTAGAACCAAGTAACTTAAAACAATTAAAATCCTCAACCCATAAGCTTGAAATCTTAACTCCACCTCTGCCTCTCGCATCTCGCTTTTCGTGAAATGGGGGTTGTCGCTTCTCCTCGCTTCACGCTATTTTTAACACTGGTTGTATCGATCGACATTCTTACTCAAACTTTAGGTGGACATATATAATTAATTTGTATATTAGCTATCTAATGGATCTAATTTGATTTTTCCTATTAGAGGAGAATTGAAGATAGAGGGGACCAAAGATACGTGGCTTTAAGGAAATTATGTGAAAGTTATTGAAAAATGCTGTAGAATTAATTACGCTGGACATCTAAATAACAGTCTCCCTGGTCAAATTGGGACCATAATGAACAGTCGGCACCTTAGACCCCCTTTTTGTCTTGCATTTTTCATGTGTAGAATGATCAAATGAGTGAACGTTCATTACAATTGTTTTTCCTTCTCCCATAGATCTATCTTCTGTTATTGCATAGAGATGATTTAATTAGGCAGAATCTGACAGTGAAACAAGCTGCTAATAATTGGTCTAAAGACCAATGGGTAATCGTCTACACTTTTAACACCATCCTTAGATTGTGGAGGAGGTTTCTCAGCTTGTTTTACTTCATAGGAACTATATAGTATAGATTCTTTTTATGAAAATATCTTATGCACAATATTGCATTCCTGGAATGAAAATGGCATGTTTGCCTTTTCCCTACTGTTCTGTAAGTCGGCGACGATTTAGAATGTTCTATTGTGAGTAAAGAACACTTGGATCTTTGAAAATGACTCATGCTTGAAAGGTTCCAAGAAGAAGTGCACATAATTTTAAACTGTTGCAATCTTGATAGATATTTGTTGCTGTCTCATGGAATATTCAGACCTCTTTTATATTACTTGAGTTACTTTTAAGCACCAGTCGAATGACCTTGTTTTCCTGCATTTTCAAGTGGATAAAAAATTAGTTGGGTACATATAACTCATCCTTTGTCATAAGATTCCTAAAGGAATAGAGTGTCTTGACGTTATGAGGTTAGATTATCTTCACTGACATAGAAGACCTACCATCTACCAGTAGTACATTGTTTGAAAATGAAAATTGTTAGCGTCCATACCTGATCTTGTATGTGAACTAGCATGCATTCTCACAACTCATTTATATATGGTAGTGTTATTGAAGTATTCGGTCTTCTAAAAAACAATTTCCCGGCTGTCTTTTGTAAACCAATCTAGCAGCTAATTACTAACTAATTCATATCCAGCCGTGAGGAGTATTTGTGTATTCATGAAATTATTTTTCATGCAGGAGTTATTTTGAAGCAAGCTAAATTTAAAACTGCTGCCTTTTCTGAAAGCTATACGGAAGGAAAAACAGGATTGCATAGGATAGGACAGGACAGACAACAACAACAACCCAGTATAATCTCACAAGTGGGGTCTACGTGGGGTCTGGGGAAGGTAATATGTACGCAGGCCTTACCCCTACCCGGGGGGACAGAGAGGCTGTTTCCAGGAGACCCTCGGCATGGATAGGACAGGACAGACGATGCTCTAAAAGGTATGTCAAATTACAATCAATTAATCCATCCTCACTGCTCTTTCTCTCTCTCAATCTCTACTATTTTCATAGTATATACTTTTCTTATTTTCACATGAAGGAACCAGACGCCAACCAACAATAATCACATCTATCGACTTTTTGTCAGACACTGCAACAATCGTGCTATGGTGCTTGCCGACAACATGCTGGTTGCATAAATGCATCGTCACCTTTTGAACATGCTGGTTGCATAATTGCAATATGTATGTATTTGTATATGAACCAGCTTCGTCGAAAATTTTTGCCGTATATCTATATAAATGTCATATAAAACAGAACAAAAACGTATATATTAATAAAATTGAACCCCCTTGATATAGTCCTTGTGGCGTGATGTCCAAGAAACATATATATTAATAAAATTAAACCCCCTTGACAGTATAGTCATCGTGGCATGATGGTCCAAGTGGGTTCAAAACTACCAGGAGGTCCAGTGTCCGATCTCTTGGCACACCACCTTCCTTGCTTTTGGACATTTATTGGCTTTATGCTTGAATGGTTACTTCAAACTTAGTTCAAAGATGATCTATTTTTCTCTCATGATTTTCAGTACCACATACAAGAGTATTTATTGAAATGATTTATTATTTTATAGTTTAATCTAATATGGTCTATAATCAAATTGTTTATTTGCACCATGTTGTATTATTATTATTATTAGTAGTAGTATTAGTCTAGTTTATTTCACAACTCCTTCGTTCGATTAGTTTGTTTCTTGTAAATAAAAAAATTTGTTTTTCTCATATATGAAGGACAAGAATTCAGATTTTGGTATGAGTTGCAGAGTTTAAAATACTTCCAATTTGCTAAATAATCTTAAAAAAATTTAAAGCAAATTTGTCAAATTAATAGATAAATTATCTTAAAGAAAAATTTAAATGGTTGTTTAATTCTTTTATTAAAAAATGCACTACTTGTTAAAAAATAAGAGCGCGCAATTAAAAATGACTTTTTTTTAGATAGAGAATAAAAAGAAGAAAACACACCCTAATGTTGATTTTATTGGTGGCTATTCTTGTGTTAATTTGAACCTGCAATCCTGAGTCCGGCACTGAGTACTACTACAGATCAACTATTGGAAGAGGTGAATGTAGAAGGTTGACTACGAGTTTAATTGAACCTATAACTTTCTATGTGGAGCAAATATTTATATGTAAAAATTTCTTAAAAATATAAAAATAGTAGATATGAACTCATAACTTTAAAAATATAATGGGTTCAATGTTAATATCTTAAAAATTGAACCCATAAAATATAAATCCTGGATCCGCATCTGACTATTGGTCCAAGTGCATGCAAATAGTATGCATCACGTATTTTCAACTCTTAATAAGGGTAGTTGATATATTCAAGTGATAAACAAAATGGATATATTCTTATGTTTGTATTCAATTATAAATATTGGGCCTGTGCTTGCAGTTTAGGATAGTTACCTTTATTTTTCAGGTGGAATAATGTATGATCTCCCAAATATTTTTCTTCTCAGCTTTTGACCTATTAAGCGCGAAATTCAGATTTTTCGCACATGGAATTGGATAGTTTACTATTACATAGAGGCTTGGTCACTTTTATTAGTGGGACAGATAAGCATGTATATGCAGATTGATTTTAAATCCAGTTGATTGAGAAGAAAATTTTCGTGCTACTTGAATTTTGTCTACTGTGCTGAGCATCAGACCATCCACTTCACTATTGGTTTCAGACAGGGTTTAAAGAGGAAATTCCCATTGAAAGCCAACATGCTGAAGAATTGTTGGTCTTGTTATTCAATTTCGTGCAATCAGTGATTCAATGTCCAGTTACCGAAATACTAGTGGAACTGTCACGATCCCAGTTTGCACTTCGTGAACACTCGTGACGGTACCCAGTCTCTGCGAGTAGGGAAGTCTAAATTGCGAAAGATAACCAAACTTGCGGAATTAAAACAAATTTAAAAATAGAAATAAAGCATTAACCGTGTTTAAATATGTCACTTGGCATACACCATATATTAATGTCAAAGCCAATGTCTAAATCCAAGACCCGGAAACCCATGAATCACAAGCTAGAAAAATACTACATAGCTCTAACTCCGGAATGTCTAAATAGAACAGAAAATACGGAATGACTAAATACTAAAAGCAGGAATGGAAAGAGACTCCTCGGTCTGCAAATACGGTATATATACCTCGAAGTCTCTACGGGGAGCCTTGCCTCAAGGATAGTGAGTCTTAACGGAGGTAATATGAAAAATATCCATCTAACACAGTTTCTCGCAAGAAAAAGACAATTAAATAACTTGCAAGAAAAGCAATATAGTCAAACTTGTCATCATATTCAGAATAAATAGGTGGGATGAAAAATAATATTGAAAAGTACTTAAATAGATAAGATTAAGACTCAACAGGAACACAATGTGGAGCCCCAAACGAAACAAATATTAGAAAGAAAGCACAATAACTCCATAATCAATTATATATGATCATAATAGCTCCTCTCCAATTTTGAATTACTTAATATCATAAATAACTAGTGTTCTCTTTATGTTAAGGGAGTTGTTAAAAAATAAAGAGGAAATGCGGTATTAGAGAGTTGATTGTCATTCTTGAACCGATGTAAGTGTTTGTTCTAATTTTAGCTTGAGGGAATAAGATTAAGATATTATTTGCTAATGGCTAAATATGGGGTATGGTGTATAGGTATGGTGACGAGTATCTATGCACCGGAGTCTAGCATGACTGTGAGTCTTAATTGTGTTTAAATTGGATTTTGTGATACCTCTTCCTTGTTTAATTGGTAAGTTTCATATAATGTGAATGGGTTGAGGAAGAATTGTGATTGGTATATTATTGGAGCGTTGGCTCGAACGAGAATATGATAATTGAGAGGTAAGTGATCAAAAGAGGAACTGATGTAATTATTTCCTTGTCGGGACGTGTAATTTATTATTGTTGTTACTCCCTTACCGGGATTTAAGTATTGTATATGTTCTCCCTTGTCGGGATAGTTGAGCTGTTAGTTGTACCCTAGCCCGGTTAAATCATTATGTTGTTGAATTCTCTTAATGGGGCCTTCTCTAGAAAGATTATATATTATGAAATAGGATCGTGTGGCACGTCGTCCACTTATGAATTATGAAATGGGATCATGTGGCACGCCGTCCACTTATGAATTCTGAAATAGGATCGTGTGACACGCCGTCCACTTATGCATTATGAAATGAGATCGTGTGGCACGCCAACTACTTATATATATATATATATATACACACACACACTATGGGATCGTGTGGCACACCGACCACTTATATAAGTTATGGGATCTGATGTAGTTTTCATTGTTTATTCTCAACGATTAGTTTTCACTGTATTTCCCCTGAGCATACCCCCTCCCAGATTCATTTGATGTTTTCTGTTGTTATTTCCATTGCTCTTGCATATATATATATATATATATGCACATGTTGTTTTTGGTA